>JAQBSW010001179.1:0-145000 GCA_029291075.1 Eudiplozoon nipponicum | reverse complement strand
ATTATAGACAAACAACGACTCTTTACGAAGACAAGAAATTTTTGATAAAAATTGTATCTTCTAAAGCAAAAAATCTTTACTTTTTGTGTCTGAAGTGGCCAGCTATTGGGTAAGTCACAATTCTGTCAGACAAATCAATGACAATGAAGTGAATATCTGCCTCCTGTCGAGACACATTTACTCCACTGAATTTTGTAGTATCAAAGTGTGAAAGATAATCCATTGAATCAGTTATCTGCAATATTTCTGGAGTTTAAGCGTAACTTTGTACCTTGTACAACCATCGGTAATTCAATGTTCAAGGTATCACCACATTTACCTGAAATTTGCAAAATGAATGTAAACTTGTTATAGCGTGATTACTACAACTCAAGCTAAAAATAGAGTTAATGATATAATTTTTATTTAATTTCAACACATTTTATAGATGGATGAATACTATTTATGAAAAACAGTTAATATGCTTATCGTCTGTATTTATCCGAAATATTTAAAAAAATACTGATGCAAAGAAAATTTATTGTCAACTATTTGATGACTAACTATTCATTTTGCAATATGTGCGCAGTCATTGCTATTAATTTTTTTGTAATTCTTTAAAATAACTTCGCGTAATTTTCATAAAGATCAACACTATTTTATTGATTTATTCGCACAAAAGTGCAAAACGAATGCCAGTCCCACGTAAATAATCGTTTCGACCTTCTACGTCCATCATCAGAACACGACGGCAAAATTGCCAACGGAGTTTAAATCTTTGCGCACTTAAGTGGCATGCTAAATCAGTTATGCCGCGCATTTATTTATTATTCATGTTGTTCAAACTATTTCTGAACTCCAAGGAAAACATTGACCAATCTACCTGTATTTCAGATATACATTTTAAATGTCTTTGATTGAGCAGGTGGTTGTAATAGTTTATTAAAAACGAAGTTGAATATTTAGGATTAACACAAATTGCTATTCATTTGTAATTTAAATCAAGAATCAAAACCTGCATAGTAGCATAAATTTAACATAATCGAGATACGTGCATTGCAGTTAACAGAGACCATTTTCATTTTCAAATAACTCAAAGCAGCTTTAATTTATGATACAACATATTTACCTGATTTCCTGTCGCGCAACATGTTTCTTTTAAATCTTATTTAGATACAACATATTGTCGTTTATTACAAAGAAATATAGAAATATTGTATAAATAGATGCCATATGAGCTCCACCGAAATGATAAATGACTAACCGAGTTACATGAGTTACTGTACAATTGAAAATTGTGTGTAGTGTGCATCAGAGTGGGTCAGTGGTTACAGCACCAAATTCCAGAGCAGACGAGCCACGGTTCGTTCTCTGTCCGCTGCAAATTCTGTCCTTAGTTCCCAATAAGGCGAAACCGTCCTACTATAGGCATTGCCTTTACTATACCACCTAATACTTACAAATGTATATACTAAATGCGTCAGGGGTTTATATCAAGATCGCAGCCTTGATTATAGTAATATAAATGAAGTTTGGTTTGACGCACATCATAGAACAACAAGCGTGAAGCACGAACCGAACATGTTGATGTAGGAACGCACACGTGCACACACACACACACACAAAAATGCACAACCGTTTTATTATATTATACCAATATCATACACGAACGTCTTTCGTCTATGTAGCTAAAGATTAATGACGCGGCATTTAAAGGCCTCCGCTGTAATTTTTCGGTATTTATTTAGTCGCAGAAATTGTTCTTGACTTCCGAAAACCTGTACTGACCACATTCCCAGTCAACTTCAGTGTACGTGAGACTAATAGGCGTGTGAGGTAACTGTGTTTACCTCAATTATGCATTGTGGTGTGATGCCGGATGGTTACTTTTCTGATGATGATCATGGAAGTTCATGCCACTGAAGTGAGTTTAGCTGAAATATGAAATTCAGATTAGAAGAGTTGTTATCGTTGTCCGTGCAATCAACGAATGTACTATCACCTTAATAGATTTTTCATTGCACATAAAAGTTCATAGACCGTCCCAATCTATAAATAATACTGTCAAGGTTTCTCGAAGACACATTGACATATACGCATTAACGGTATTCGAACCACGCAGAGAATAGATATTTCTATTTGTCTGCAGATTCGGTGAAAAAAATAAAACTTGTGTAATAATGGACCAGTGAAGGTTAAAAAAAGACAGATTTATATTTATTTCGGGCAATAATGAAGGATCCAAAATATAATATAAAAATAACTGTTAAATATTGAAGGCAAATTTGTCGCTGCGAACAGGAATTGGCTTGGCAAATCGTCAGATCTGGCAAACATAACTTTAATTAAAATACATGGGCACAATTCGCGTGTATTTTAGATTACTTTATTTAACATTTTGCAGCCTTAACACCAGGACCATAACTCTCATTAAATCGCATTTTTCTTGTGCAGGACAATTGATAGTACTCGTAGGTCGGTAAAATCTTGAATGTTGTACATTTTCAGGTGCTCCGATTATTGGCCTTGATTGATGGGTTCTCACTTGTCCCACCAATCAAGGCCAATAAACGGAGTTCCTGAAATGTACAAAATTCAAGATTTTACCGACCTACGAGTGCTATCAATTGTCCCGCACAAGAAAAATGCCGTAAAATCCATAACAACAAGGACAGCACTGAGCTAAAAGATTCAACAGTTGAGTAATCTCATTAAATGTTTTAATTTCATTCACGATTTATAAACAAGAAAGCACATTTTTTTACCAAAAATATCCTCGCTTAATTAAAAGAAACATTTGTATGCATTAATGCAAATATCGTTTTAAAATATAACTCGAATTGTTATGTGCATTGATGCTGGGTATTTCTATGCTTGTAAATTCTCCAATAATTACATAATGATATACCTTTCTCACTCAATAAGAAAAAAATAACGCAACCGGTCGATTATGTTGTAATGGACTCGATAATTTTTGTCAGCTTATATTGTAACATGATCCCTAACAAATTAATTGAGAACATTTATTTTTGGCATAAGATATATGGGTTTGTTGAATGTTTACCTTTTGTCCATTATCACTATCGACCAGAGGAGGGTTGAATTCTGCTTAATTCAATTTTACCTAAATAATGCATAAAGTAGAAGAAAATTAGTTTCTGAATTATTTCATTTTCGAAGTAAGATAATTTTTAGTTAATTTTTGTCTGTTTCCAGCAGGAGCATTCCCAACATTTTCCCTCCAATTGCACTGTAAATTAAATTCTAATTCACAATGTCGCATAATATTCGGCTTATTTAATTATACAGTTAAACGATAAGCAGAAATTTTCTTTCAATTTGAAATTAAATTGAGGGTACTTAGAAAATCAATAAAGGTTAACTTCGATATAATTAAAATGTAGTAAAATGTGATTTAAAAAATTTTTATATCATGACCGCAACCTTGATTATAATAATTGTTATCACCACCCGCGCAACCAATGTTCGTTTAATTATATAAATGTTCATTTCAATACCACTTCCCCATGTAGTGTGGTGTCTGTTCAGTAATGACAGATTGGGCATGGTTAGTTGGAACTTTGGGTCTAGAATGGATGCCATATGAGCTCCACCTAAAGGAAAAATCGACTAACCAAGTTACATTAGTTAGTATATAACTGAAAATTGTGTGTAGTGTAGTGTGCGGCAGGATAGCTCAGTGGTTAGAGCACCAGATTCCGAAGCAGACGTGCCCAGGTTCGTATCCTGTCCGCGGCAAATTCTGGCCAGTACTTGATGAGTTCCCAATAAGGACGAAACCGGTCTACTGGATGAATTGCCTTTTCTACACTATACAATTCTTAGTTTATACTGACATATGTAAGTAATTAATGGGTCAGGTGTTTATATCAAGACCGCAACCTTGATTATAATAATTGTTATCACCACCCGCGCAACCAATGTTCGTTTAATTATATAAATGTTCATTTCAATACCATTTCCCCATGTAATGTGGTGTCTGTTCAGTAATGACAGATTGGGCATGGTTAGTTGGAACTTTGGGTCTAAATGGATGCCATATGAGCTCCACCTAAAGGAAAAATTGACTAACCAAGTTACATCAGTTAGTATATAACTGAAAATTGTGTGTAGTGTAGTGTGCGGCAGGATAGCTCAGTGGTTAGAGCACCAGATTCCGAAGCAGACGTGCCCAGGTTCGTATCCTGTCCGCGGCAAATTCTGGCCAGTACTTGATGAGTTCCCAATAAGGACGAAACCGGTCTACTGGATGAATTGCCTTTTCTACACTATACAATTCTTAGTTTATACTGACATATGTAAGTAATTAATGGGTCAGGTGTTTATATCAAGACCGCAACCTTGATTATAATAATTGTTATCACCACCCGCGCAACCAATGTTCGCTTAATTATATAAATGTTCATTTCAATACCACTTCCCCATGTAATGTGGTGTCTGTTCAGTAATGACAGATTGGGCATGGTTAGTTGGAACTTTGGGTCTAAATGGATGCCATATGAGCTCCACCTAAAGGAAAAATTGACTAACCAAGTTACATTAGTTAGTATATAACTGAAAATTGTGTGTCAGTGTAGTGTGCGGCAGGATAGCTCAGTGGTTAGAGCACCAGATTCCGAAGCAGACGTGCCCAGGTTCGACTCCTGTCCGCGGCAAATTCTGACCAGTACTTGATGAGTTCCCAATAAGGACGAAACCGGTCTACTGGATGAATTGCCTTTTCTACACTACACAATTCTTAGTTTATACTGACATATGTAAGTAATTAATGGGTCAGGTGTTTATATCAAGACCGCAACCTTGATTATAATAACTTGTTATCACCACCCGCGCAACCAATGTTCGTTTAATTATATAAATGTTCATTTCAATACCACTTCCCCATGTAGTGCGTGTCTGTTCAGTAATGACAGATTGGGCATGGTTAGTTGGAACTTTGGGTCTAAATGGATGCCATATGAGCTCCACCTAAAGGAAAAATTGACTAACCAAGTTACATTAGTTAGTATATAACTGAAAATTGTGTGCAGTGTAGTGTGCGGCAGGATGGCTCAGTGGTTAGAGCACCAGATTCCGAAGCAGACGTGCCCAGGTTCGTATCCTGTCCGCGGCAAATTCTGGCCAGTACTTGATGAGTTCCCAATAAGGACGAAACCGGTCTACTGGATGAATTGCCTTTTCTACACTATACAATTCTTAGTTTATACTGACATATGTAAGTAATTAATGGGTCAGGTGTTTATATCAAGACCGCAACCTTGATTATAATAATTGTTATCACCACCCGCGCAACCAATATTCGTTTAATTATATAAATGTTCATTTCAATACCACTTCCCCATGTAGTGTGGTGTCTGTTCAGTAATGACAGATTGGGCATGGTTAGTTGGAACTTTGGGTCTAAATGGATGCCATATGAGCCCCACCTAAAGGAAAAATTGACTAACCAAGTTACATTAGTTAGTATATAACTGAAAATTGTGTGCAGTGTAGTGTGCGGCAGGATAGCTCAGTGGTAGAGCACCAGATTCCGAAGCAGACGTGCCCAGGTTCGTAGCCTGTCCGCGGCAAATTCTGGCCAGTACATGATGAGTTCCCAATAAGGACGAAACCGGTCTACTGGATGAATTGCCTTTTCTACACTATACAATTCTTAGTTTATACTGACATATGTAAGTAATTAATGGGTCAGGTGTTTATATCAAGACCGCAACCTTGATTATAATAATTGTTATCACCACCCGCGCAACCAATGTTCGTTTAATTATATAAATGTTCATTTCAATACCAATTCCCCATGTAATGTGGTGTCTGTTCAGTAATGACAGATTGGGCATGGTTCGTTGGAACTTTGGGTCTAAATGGATGCCATATGAGCTCCACCTAAAGGAAAAATTGACTAACCAAGTTACATTAGTTAGTATATAACTGAAAATTGTGTGTAGTGTAGTGTGCGGCAGGATAGCTCAGTGGTTAGAGCACTGGATTCCGAAGCAGACGTGCCCAGGTTCGTATCCTGTCCGCGGCAAATTCTGGCCAGTACTTGATGAGTTCCCAATAAGGACGAAACCGGTCTACTGGATGAATTGCCTTTTCTACACTATACAATTCTTAGTTTATACTGACATATGTAAGCAATTAATGGGTCAGGTGTTTATATCAAGACCGCAACCTAGATTATAATAATTATTATCACTATCCGCGCAACTAATTTTCTTTTAAATTTAAATTCGTCATAAGATTATTAAACGCATGGAGTCCAGAAAAAAAGCAACTTGGTAACTAATAAAGTTGATCAATATTGCAAATAATGAGAAATAGCAATTTAAAAATCATTGTCTTTTTTCTTATTAAAGCAAATAATCCTTCGGAATAATTTCATCTGATAAAGAAAACTATTTTACTATTTAAATTTAATTTCACATTGCCACTTTGAGCAATATCAAATTGTCGATATATATGACAACTTTTAAAATAAAATTTATAATAATAAATATTCAATATTGTATTAGGTGCTGCGCACCTATTAACAAATTACTTCTAGTTGGACCAGAAGCATGAACCAGTCATATCAATTCATCGACAATGCGATTTCAATGCCAACTCCTGCAAAGGGTACCAACACTATGGTTGGTGAGTCAGTATCCGATACCAAAACTGTTTTCCGACCAGATGCATGATACCAATACATTGTATTTTAGGGATGCCGAAGTTCACCAAAATTGAGAATTAAAACTACTTGTGAAAATCTACTACTCCAGCAAATCCATACACTCTGGTCTTGATCGATATCAGTTATCACATTTCACAGTAATCCTGACACAATTAAAATAAATATAAAATGGTTAGCCACTGTTTGTTGCCGTGATTAAATATATATGTAATTATGTATTAGGTGTTGCACACATAGTCACATTTTGGATGCAGTAGAATCAGAAGGCTAAAACAAAGTCATCATAAAGGAAAGGAATAATCTAACGTGCACATTCATTTCGTTCTTACGGCGACTCATTAGAATAAACCGGTATTTCGCCCTCAATCTACTATAAATTTGGGTGAGGAATGTGGTACAATTGGACATTAAAATCACCTATACGAATGTGTATGCCAGTTGTAGCAGCATTAACTTCATATAAAAGTTGGACTACAGCTTCAATGCCAGCTACTATATCTCTATATATGTATATATATATATATATATATATATATATATATATATATATATATATATATATATATATATATAATATATAATCAAGCCTGTAAAGTTTACTATTATTATGGTCTAGCTTCAGCATCTGATAACATCACTGGTTTCCGAATAGATAAATGATACCAAAAACAATGGATATTCAGTATGCCGAAGTCAACCAAAATTGACAATAACAACTACTTCAGAATATCTACTACTCCAGAAAACGTATACATTCTGGTCTTGACGGATATCCGTTATCGTATTTCGCGGTAATCCTGATATCATTCAAATAAATATACAACAGTTAATTACTGTTTCGTGCAGTTATCTTATATATATATATATATATATATATATATATATATATATATATATATATATATATATATATAATTATTCATAAGGTGTTGCTTAACTAATAACAGTAAAACCGGAAGGATAAAATAAATTAAACATGAAGGGAAGGAATAATTTTATCAACACGTTTGTTTTGTGCTTATTGTCGACTCATTAGTACGACAATGTATTACGCCCAATACAAACTTTATATTTTGTCAAGCATTTTGGTACATTTGAATAGTGTCAATCTCATATACATATGTGCAATCAAGCATTAATACATTCAACTTCATAGTATGTTTTCTTTAGCGCTATTTCAAAGAAAACCTGTTGTATGTACCATGTACCATACATGTAGGCATATTAACACCATGGTTCTAAGGAAAAAACAATTCTGAATGCCTGTTGCTGCAGCAAAGCCTTACGCCCTGGGTGAGATCGATTTAGAAGCCCAGGTTTGAGCCCTGTCCGCCGCAAATTCTGGCCAGTACTTGTTGAGTTCCCAATAAGGATGAAACCATTCTACTGGATTAATTGCCTTTTCTACACTATAAAATTCTTAGTTTATACTGACATATGTAAGTAATTAATGGGGCAGGTGTTTACATCAAGATTGCACTATTGATTAATGTAATAGGTTTTATTATTATTGGCCAAGTAACAAGTTACTTCAAAAAGGATTACTGCGCGTTGAAATGTATTCGATCACTGTTTGAATTCACCTATATTTACAATACTGCACCATCTCACTGCTTCATATTTAATGGTTAGTTTAGGTAGGGCAGACGAATCGCCATAAGCCACTAAATGCTTGTCCATACGAAATGATTAGTCCAGACATTGGCGAACCTTTCGAGTTCTCTTTTAACTAATTTGTTATTAGGTGGGTATTAGCTAATACATTAAACATTGTTAGTTCTCTTAAAAAAAGAATACATAACGTTGATTATATTGTTAAAACTTAATCTCCACATGAACTAATTCTAAAATCTAGGTGGTGGGTTTGAGATAAATATCAATCATTTATAAATTGGCCAGTTGCTTAACATAGCCTAGCTACCATCAGTTGCGCTTAATTAGAGTTTTGAACGGTCATATTCATCATGGAAATTCAACAACGCGAGTCAGAAATCTTGCAAATATTGTACTTGATTTGTAAGCACGAAACGAATGTGCATGAGATTATACTTACCGTTCATGCTGCCTTTGGTTTATCCTTCCGGTCACAACTGAACTAATTTGTTACTAGGTTCGCAACACCTAATACATACTTGCATATATATTAGATCTCCGCAACAAACAGTATTTAATTGTATTTGATTGGAACATCTGCTTCCCAACTGACATGCATTCACGAATTTTACTTGTTTTCAGCTTTCCTCACACTTAATATATGATTCATGTAAGTCAGATTGGAAAAGCCACCGTTTAATTATGTTTTACGCATTTTAGGTATACACAGATCTCATTTTAAGTTATAGTCGCATAAAATGGCAAAACTACCTCAAATCAAAGGATATTTAATCTAACAGGACATAAAAAATATCACCAATGGTGTGTACGAAGCTAATGAGTGTGTTTAAGTGTAAGCATTAGATAAACCCGTCAAATTTATTTCTGAATTATGCGTCAATATCTGGCTTAGCTGGTATGCTAGTTCGCTGCATAGCATGTGCTAAATCGTTGCTTATGTAATTCGCATGTTTTGCTCAACTTTGCTATCGGAACTCTAACTTCACATTTCTAAATGTCCACAGGAAAAAATCTAAATCAGCTTAGTAACTCAACCGTTTATAATCAGTGAAACAAGATCTCAAATGTTATTTTAAATAGTTGATTTTTGGGTTTATCAGATTGTAAAGCAATTTCAAGTAATTTTTTATGCATCACAAAACAAAAATGTAGCTCTCTGCTACAAATATAGACTTTATATGTTAAATTCAGCCAAACATGGTCAGACATTTAAATACTGTACATGATGAGTTCCCAATAAGGACAAAACCGGTCTACTGGATGAATTGCCTATTCTACACTATACAATTCTTAGTTTATACAGGCATACGTAAGTAATTAATGGGTCAATTCTTTATATCAAGACCGCAACCTTGATTATAATAATATTTAAATACTGTTTGTTGCGGAAGAACTAATATATATGCAAGTATGTATTAGGTGGTGCGAACCTAGAAACAAATTAGTTCAGTTGTGACCAGAAGGATAAACCAAAGGCAGCTGAACGGAAAGTATAATCTCATGCACATTCGTTTCGTGCTTACTGGCGACTCATCAGTAGGAGCCGGTATTACGCCCTTTAACCACTATATATTTGGTCGAAGAATGTGGAATAATAGGACGGTACAATCTCCTAGACGAATGTGTAAACCTGCAATAGTGAAGCTAACATCATATAAAGTCTACGACAATGCGACTTCAACGCTAACTCACACTATATAATATATATACCGAGTCTGTAAAGGATACTAACACTATGGCTATTGTGTTAGTAACTGAAACCTTTTTTGAAATCGATGAGTACCGGATACTAACACTATGGTTTCCGAGTCGGTACATGATACCAACCTGATGCATATCAATTTATGCTAAAGTTCACCCAAATTGAGAATTACAACAATTTCCGAACACCTGTTACTCCAGTTAAACCATACACTCTGGCCTTCATCGATATCAGTTATCACATTTCGCGGTAAGCATGATATCATTCAATTCAATATATTACAGTTAAATACTGTTTGTTGCGAAGATCTAATATATATGCAAGTATGTATTAGGTTTTGCGAACCTAGTAACAAATTAGTTCAGTTGTGACCAGAAGGATAAACCAAAGGCAGCATGAACGGAAAGTATAATCTCATGCACATTCGTTTCGTGCTTACTGGCGACTCATCAGTAGGAGCCGGTATTACGCCCCTCAGCACTATATATTTGGGTGAAGAATGTGGAATAATAGACGGTACAATCTCCTAGACGAATGTGCAAACCTGCAATAGTGAAGCTAACATCATATAGTCTACGACAATGCGACCTCAACGCTAAATCACACTCTATAATATATATAAAGATTCTGTAAAAGATACTAACACTATACCTATTGTGTTAGTAACCGATACCAACTTTACCGTACCGAAAAGGTACATGGTACTAACAATATGGTTTCCGAGTCGGTACATTGTACCAACATGTTGGATATCAATTTTTGCTATAGTTCACCGAAATTGACAATTACAACAATTTCTGAACTCCTGTTATTCCAGTAAATCCATACACTCTGACCTTGATCGATATCAGTTATCACATTTCGCGGTAAGTATAATATCGTTCAATTCAATACATATCAGTTAAATAATAATTGTTGCGGAGAACTAATATACATTTAAGTATGTATTAGGTGTTGCGAACCTAGAAACAAATTAGCGCAGCTGTGACCCGGAGTATAAACCAAAGGCAGTATGATCGGAATGTATAATCTCATGCACATTCGTTTCGTGCTTACTAGCGACTCATCAGTAGGAGCCGGTATTACGCCATTTAACCACTATATATTTGGGTGAAGAATGTGGGATAATTGGACGGTACAATCTCCCAGACGAATGTGTAAACCTGCAATAGTGAAACTAACATCATATAAAGTCTACGACAATGCGACTTCAACGCTAACTCACACTATATTATGTATATACCGAGTCTGGTAAGGATACTAACACTATGGCTATTGTGTTAGTAAACAATACCAACATTATTGTACCGAAAAGGTACATGGTACTAACACTATGGTTTCCGAGTCGGTACATGGTAACCACATGATGGATATCAATTTATGCTATAGCTCACCGAAATTGAGAATTACAAAAATTTCTGAACACATTTTACTCCCGTAAATCCATGCACTATGAACTTGATCGATATCAGTTATCACATTTCGCGGTAAGCATGACATCATTCAATTCAATATATAATAGTTAAATACTGTTTGTTGCGGAGAACTAATATATAGGCAAGTATAGTCAGACATTTGGTTTGTGGAGGGTAATTAACTTGTTTGAGTTGAATTAACTCCTGATATACAAATAAATTAATTTATAATTGTGGACAATTGATATTACCGCTGATTTCATAAAACAAAGTTTTATTTTTTTTTACTCTGTGCATATTGTCGAAGATTTTGACTTGTCCGGACGGCGTCACTTGCATAAATGTTTTGGTCATGAGATTTTGAATTGCGTGGTACGCATACTGCATGTTCCTAGCTTAACAGTTTTTTCCCCAAAAAGACATTTAGCGAAGAAAAAAATGTGATAATAAATTATTGCAAGTGTAGAAAAATTATTATTCTTATTGATGTTATTGGAATAATTTCAAATTCGATTCAGGTAATAAACGTGGATAGTTTTCTTTCAAGGTTTACACTACCGGAATTATCTGTGTGGCAATCAGTGAAACATTTTGTTTTTAATAAATTGATTGTAATAATTTTTTTAAACATACTGGATAACAGCAATAAGTGCGAGGATACAGAGCCATTAACCGAAGGGCATAATAAATTTAGTTTAAGACAAAGTGCTGAGGAATCTAGTTGATCTAAATTATTTGATGATGCCGTATATTTGGGTTATCCTTGCCTGACGTCTCAGGAGCTATCCTATGGTAGTGAACAAGGTCCTCTACAGGTTGCGATTTCGTAAAATTTATGGTATACTGCAATTAGGCAGCATGTATCTTATAGTTCTAATGTGAATTTTGTTAGTGATTATTTAATTTGCTCACTTTAGAAGTGGTACATTTAACGTCCATTGTTAAAAATCATTTCCTTGGCCATTTTTAATCGATTGTATCTACATAGTGATCTAAGCAATGCAGTGATTTTAATAAAATACTTGTTTTTGAGTGTTTTTTTTGAGTAATAATTTATTTTGGTTTTTAAACGTAAAAATAATTGTTTTTGTCTGGTTAATTGAGACTAAATAATGACATTAAGCATTGAAATGCTAATGCACGGACTAATAGGTGCAACTGAGAGAAAAAAAATAATTATTTAAGGCTTTCTTTTGTAAAGTTTGGCTGCTGGATAAAGTTGTTTACAACCATTCCGTGCTTTAAACTGTGATTCCATCATTACTATACCATTATGGTCAAATACACCTCTAAAATAGCCAATTTAACGTCATTGGTCTAAATGGTAGTCACTGTAAAATCATAGTTAAAACTAGATTAGAACCCCTTTTAATCACATTATCTGCAACGCGTATGCGAGTGAACGTCGGTTCACAGACATATCCTTGCCGTTGGTTGGTGAACAAGGTCTGGTCAGTTATTTTAGGCGCTCCTGAATATTATAAAGTGTTCAGTATATCGATTGCGATGGGGTTAGCGATTCTAAAATCAAACTTACTCACACATTGCAGCATATTTTGCCAAAGATAGCCCTTTAACGGTTAATGCATTAAATCGTATATTCCCACGTGTATTTTTGGCACAGTCAGAGCAAAAATTCTTTTTTTATGTATTGTTTGCTCGTTCAGCCGTCTGGAGGTATACGCGACATCACAGAACATATCAATGTTGCAGTGCATAAATCATTGATTGATCCAGATACTTTGGTCGTTTACCGTGACTTGTGATGCTTTAGACTGTTTCAGCCAGTGCTTGTTTACGCAATTTATCAATTGAAATTAGCAAGCACTCACTGCGCTGGTGGTGTTATTTATTTAAATCAAGGCTAAGGGTTTCCTAGGAAAAGCCTTTCTTTCATGCTCGCAACCGTGATTCAAATAAATCATACTTTACATTTGTGGGTTAGGGTTTGAATCAATATTACATACCGGACACACCTGGTAATTCTGTCGAACACAGAGAGAATAAATTACATTCACAAACACGCTACGGTTAGCAAATTAATCGGATAAATATTCAATATTTAATTTTGTGCTATGGCTTTATAAATATAATGAGTTACCTGTTCGCTTTTAATGCAATTTTATCAGGAGCCGCGAATATGTTTTCCGCTTCCGGCCGAATCTGCCGCTTTTGAATAATTTTAAAAGTGCAGGCAATGCCTGGATTTCCCATCGTGATCATTTGTGGTTTTATGAATCACAGAGCGTACACCTTTACTGCAAGGCATTATTTAAAAAAAACATTATCCATTTTTGAGTGGTCAAACGGATTGTGTAGAACATCAGTATTCACCTGGGCAGCTCACTGGTAATATTGTGGTATATTGCCCCAATGGCCTGCGCATCGGAACTCTCTAATCATGCAGATTTTGGATCAGAATCAATCTGATACTGGGCGTTGAGAACACCATAACCGATATCTGAGCAAGGTTAGATACCATTATTTCAATTCATTAGCTTCACGATGCACTGAAACCTTACTCTATTTTAAACATAGTAATCAGTAAATCTTATTGTATTTATAAATGTTTAACCAAGCAAAGCTATCGTTAGCGCAGTGTTTATGGGATAGTTTTTGTCAGAAGAAATGTTTTATTCTGCATAGTTTACTCAAGTGGTAAATGAGTGTAAAACATTTACTGACCTAATATGATTTGTTTATTTCCGTTTCCACGTTGGCAACAGGCGGTCTTGCCCGTAGCCTTCTGGCAATAAAGGTGGTACTTTACGTTTAAATTTTTAAATTTGTAGGAGAATTTAACTTTCCTATAGTTTCTCTCAACCCTGAAATATTCTTGTAATATATAC
Source organism: Eudiplozoon nipponicum (assembly GCA_029291075.1). Classification (NCBI taxonomy): domain Eukaryota; kingdom Metazoa; phylum Platyhelminthes; class Monogenea; order Mazocraeidea; family Diplozoidae; genus Eudiplozoon; species Eudiplozoon nipponicum. The sequence goes on along the minus strand of JAQBSW010001179.1, from coordinate 130,747 downwards.
TTCCTTATTATATCAGTTCATTGAACTTTATGACGCCACGAATATCTATTGCGGTGTTTCCCAGATTAGTATCATAAATATATGAGAAGAATGTTTTCTACGACATTTATTTATACATTTTCAATTAACTCATGTGACCGCAATAAATGATATTATTATCAGACACTGTATAATATCGTTTCTATGGTTTGTATAAAATAAAATATTTTGGCCATTTTATTCAGAGATAGATATTTGCGACAAAAGGTAGGTAGTAATCAAAATGCAGCATTAGAAAGAATTTGAAAATCGTGCATCCAAAAGTTCTACGAAACTGCATATATCAAAATGAGAAAATAATTGCATTGATTTTAAAAGTTACGACATGTTACATTTTCCTATTGCATTTATTAAATGAATGAAGATTTCTATGTGCAGGCCACATTCTTCATACCTAGTTAACTGTGTAAATCAATTATCATAGGCAAGAGTCATGCTGTTAATATACTTCGTTAATAAGGTGACATAATTTAACGTTCAAATTAGAGTTTCATTTGGCAATTAAACGTGTGAAATATATTTGAGACATCCGTTGGGCTTAACATCATTTGGTGAGAAAGGATTGTGTAGAATATTGTGTCAGTGCAGAAGCTTGATAACCCAGCTTAATAAAATAACCACTGCAGACATTGAAACCAAAATGCAACTGAAGTTTATCTAGGGAAATATATTTCTAAATAATGTTACTTCTTCATGTGGTCATGAAACTGGCTTTTATTTGTTAATTTCGATTTGATTTTTCGATAATTTATGCCCCTTTGACGAAAGTTATTACTATTTCTAGGATGGTTTATAAGAGTAAAGTTTAATTTTTTGGAATAACTCAGAATGCGACTTTGGATTTAAAATATGTATCAATTTTTAATGGCAGCCTGCAATCTCTTTTGTTAGAATGTTTCAGAATCACCGCTTTTCATCTATATAACACATAAATAATTTATTTGCTCCTGGTTACAGTCAGTTTAGTAAATAACTTTAGTCTGCTAGACAAAAGATATCTCTTTGTAATTTTAATTTTCAAAAGAGGATTACCTTTCATTTGATAGGACATTCAAATAATCACAAGTATTATTTTCAGAAAAAATAAAACTTCTTGAATTATAAAAAAAACACAGCCAAACTGTGTTACTTCAAATTTGCGTCATTAAAAATAACAACTATTTTTTAGAATGTAGTTACCTTGGTATCGGTGGGAATGCCAAGTAAGCGCTGGCTTTTTCTTAATATATTTCATCCATCTTTACCGCGTAATAGCAACTGGGTGTTATTTTTTGGTCACATATAATGATGAATAGTAAAACCCATAATAATTAAATACTTCATCGGAAATTGCGCAGTATTGAAAAGGGTCGCATTATCTGCTGAGAATAGCGGGGATTTAAGCGAAATTAATCTACCGCAGGTAGACGTGAAATTTAGGCCTCCCGTGTACACTCCTAAAAATGGGCGCTATGAATTTGCGCCAACATTCTTTTATTTTGAAAGAGAGAAAAAATAGTACTATTGTGAAAATGACAATTGCTTACGCACTAACGGCTTTTTAATTATTTGACGAAATCTAAAATCTCGTCTGCATTCAAATAGAAAATGTTTGTAGTTTATAATCGAATTGGTTCTTAGTTAATGATTTCAAAGTATCGCAAACGGGAAGTCTACTGACTTTCGGAATAACAGATCGGCTTTGATATAAACAGCTTAAATTCATATGCCATCTTTATATTTCTCAGCCATGCTGAATATTAATACTTGCGTGATTATCAACAAAAATAGTGGCGGGCGTTAAAAAGCACTTTGTCTGGCTCATATGGAGACAAGTTATTGAGAGAAAATTTGTGAAACTAACACTGCCGTATACAATTTTTCAGAAAAGAGTTCAAAGTTACTCAAAGCGCACTATGACTTTATATGCGCTATATACATAATTTCCTTTGTTAAGTATATATGTTATTTGACTAATTTGCAATTGATTGCTCAGATTGAAAACACGATTAAATTAACCAACTGATTAAAAAATTATCTCACCTTGTGTATTGGGAGATTTTTTTTTTCAATCGCATTACAATACCAACTTCACCTGCAATATGAATGGATTGTGTAATATAAGACCACCTGTCTAACTTAGGAACGATTTTCACTTTGAAACCATTAAACAGATTATGATAGTTCAATTTACCACCGATTGTTTCACCTAGTTGACAGCTTATATTGCAGGTCTGCTCTCCAGCAAAGGAACTTCTTGCTGAAGAACTTCCATATAATCGCGGCGTCAAGTCAACTGAAATCGCGACGAACCACATTATTCAAACTGAGTTGAAGTTTCTAAATTATAAATATCGACAACATATGTATGAGTTCAAAATATATAAATAAATCGCCGACAAATAAATTTTACACCGTAGCATTAATTAAATTTTCAAGTTATCCTAATTCACCGAAAATTGCGGCTATTTATTCCTGAAGGACATATTGTAAAAGACAAAATTCTTTTATTGCTAACCTATGCCGTTAGAAATCGATTACGCGAAAAATGAATAAAAAATAATAGTCTAACTACTGAAACGCACAAATTAATACGACTATATACCTCCAAAAATCATTCAAAATATTCGTCGTTGCATAAATACAGACAAATACAAACATATGACCTACTGTGTATAAGCGATGAGATGTTAAACTTTAAAGCGCGCGTGCCCAGGTTCGAGCCATGTACGCTGCAAAATTTGAAAGTAAATTAAGAACGTCCTTTATTTACAAAACCGATCAATTTGATAAATATAGTTTTCTACATTATAAAACGCTTAATTTATAGTTAAATGTATATATATATATATATATATATATATATATATATATATATTCTTATTATTAGAAAACACAAATAACGAAGTGGATAAAGACCATTTATTTCGTGAATACTAATCATCTCTTATACAATCATACATATTTATACATTTTGGGTTTTCAATTGATTATGCTAGTGGTAACAAATCTGACTCGTTTATACTGCTGTTTCTTGTTTTGACTGGTTGGTGAGTGTGTATGCGTTTGTGTTTGTGTGTATGCGTGTTTGCATGTAAAGGTCATTCTCGCAGTATTGCGAAGTGATGTCTGATATCTTGTCATTATTGTTTTGATAGCTTGAGAATTAACCATTTGTGCGCATTGTTCACTGTTACATATACAAGTGCTATTTTTCCCAGTATAGTTGATCGTTTCACCTCGTTGCGCAAAGTTTTCACGTGGTAACAACGCCAGTGTTGATTGCAGTGTTAAACGCTCACATTGTTTGGAGACTTCTGTCATCGTATGCGCCTCTGTTATTTCCACTTCAGTTTGTTGCCAATCCGATTGTACGTTTGTTGATTCTAGTCGAGGGCCTGTTTGTTCTCGGCTGGATACTAGTAGATTGTTGTTGAATTTTGTTATTCTTGGCCAGTCGATAAGGAAAACCCAAAATGTATAAATATGTATGATTTTATAAGAGAGGATTAGTATTCACGAAATAAATGGCCTTTATCCACTTTGTTATTCGTGTTTTCCAATTTATAAGAATATATATATATATATATATATATATATATATAGATTACGTTGTCGGTAGAAATTATATATATATATATATATATATATATATATATATATATATATATATAATCAATATATTTGCGGTTCATTTAATGAACAGTAATGCGTTAACACTTGTCCTCATTTTGTCAACAATGCATCTAATTAATTTGTTCACTGAAGTAAATGTACACCCTGAATCGACTAGTACAATTATGTCTAACATTGATTGGTTGAGAACTGCCTGCTAGTGATTTGACTGAAAGTAGTCTGTGCGAACATAATCGTTCCTATAAAAAAAGTTCAGGACTTTTGGTCATTTGATAAATGACAATGCGGGCGGTGTGAATTGTTTGACCCCCCTCTTCATGTGGTTTCTGAAAGTTGCTGTCTGAGGCGATGCATCTTCTATATTATAACGGTTATTTTTTGCTCATGTTGACGCCACTAGGAACTTCGGCTAGCTGTCTGACGTAAAATTTTCAAATTACAATACGGATATTTGTGATTTAAACACGTTGCTTGTGCCGTCGTACTTTGATGATGATCATGGAATGTCGAGACGAGTCAGTACTTGTGACTGATGGTAGTTGTGCTTTTGTTCGACGACTGATTTAATACAATAGGATTGATGTTTACTTCAAGCTCGCAAACATGATTTAAAGAATTTTTATCACAACCCTCACAATTATTGCTTGTTTAATTGTATTACGTAAATTCCATCAAACTGAAATAACTATTATCAACAGTGCCAACTCAATATGTGTGACGTAAGTCTTAGTAAGTCAATGTTAGATGGAAAGGCATTTATTCCGTCAGTTCTCAAGGCAACTGTAATAACATTCTTATTATATCCAAAGATACCACACCAAAAGCCAACCAATATCAATAGGGAAAGAAACAAATTAGGTTATACTAATTACAGTTCACGAAACACTTTATTGTCCATAACTTTATTAGCCTGATTTGAAGAGTTAACGGTAGAAAGACAGTCAATGTTTAAAATCTCATCAAAATGTAAACATGATAAATGTTTGCAACAATTAAAACAACAATTAAAATAATGATAAAGATATCACACATTAAGAATTTTAATAGTTAATTTAGTTTAACTTGAGAACGGTTAAATGCTCACGAACTACACATAATCAGACCATAAATAGACAAACCACAGCCAATTAATGCCAGTACATTAAACTTCATTACACTAGCTGGGATAGATCTTGAGAAATAAAATTTAATTTTTTTAGATAAACAAATTTTGAAACTAATGGTGAAAAAGTCATATAAAATAATATTGAATTATTATCCTTCCATAAACCAAAGACGAATTTTGTGAAGAATGAATTATTTTCCTTTATGCTCACGTTTACCTATAGATGAGTTTCTCACATTGAGCGAACGAGCCTGAAAAGTATTATGGACCAGAGCATAGTTTTAATAGGTTATACAAGCGAACCAATCTTGTTAATCATAAAAGTAATATCTCTAATTGAAACTACAAAATAAGCCAAATTCAAACTCTCCAAATCCGTCATAGTTTACAAGTTTAGAATTAAGTATAATTGCAAATTTATTGGACAACAAAGAAAACAAGTTATCAACAGAGGTCTTGAACATATACCACAAATATTGATTTCAAATTCTAAGCACCGTTAAGTAAATCATTAATTTGGGGACATAACTTTTAAAATGGATCATATAGAGAACTTAACAAATTTCTCCATTTTGTGTAAAACAGTGTCTATAAAAAGTATGCATATAAGAAGCCCATTATAACAAAGAACAATAATGCTACCTGAATACACAAAAGTTGCACTGACATATGAAAATTCATTGAATGGCCAAGAATCACAACAACAAAAAATAATTTTCTAGTATCCAGTCTAACTCAACTATATGCTGGCTCAAATCGACAAAAATTCAATCTGAGGAGCAACAAATTGAGCTAGAAATAGCTGTACAAACCACTTCATTATTATATTTAAAATCGGCTCCCTTATCTGGTACACCTTACAAAAAGCCAGAATTGCTGTGGCCAGTAATCGAACTCTGGATTATTTCATTCAGATTCATGCAACACATTAACTACGCCATGAAGGCCGCTCATCGCATAAACTGATCTTATAATACACAGATCTATTTTACAGGCAGTCTTTATTTCAAGTGAATGTTTATATGTACCGCCGTTGACATATAGTTCTGAGTTGTTGACTATGAAGTTTGTGTTTATAAACTAGATGCTCAAGAATTCGATAATCTGCTGCAGCGCTTCTTAAAATTACTTATGTGTGCTAAAATAGGACGATGTCAGTCTAGCAGGCAAGATCCATTTTCCGCTTTGTAGTGAACTCAGTTTATACCAACAATAAATATATACGACTCGTGGCAAAATATTATAGATCAAAATCAATACCTCGGGAAACATGATGTCTGTCTTATAATAAACAATCAGATCTCGCCAGTTGGCACTTCAAGTCTAAAGAAATGCCCACAAGAATCAACCTGAAGAAATGACGTCTCAATAAATATATTTCAACATATCACTGAATATTGCCTTGCAGGGCGTGGCCTCCGTGGTAAAGGAGTTTAATTGTATGTTTCTGATTCAAATGTTTCGCAGAAACAATGACTACCACGGAAGATTGCCCAACACGGACGAATCCAGCCTAGTAGATGAGTTACATCTGCTATATTGTTCCAGGTGAAGTCTATGCTAGCAATATTTACGTATGTTTTTAATTATTCATGTAAGAATTCTCGAAATCAAATATAAACGAACTTTATTCTGAACTCACAAATATTTATGTTCATATTAGCAACTACTTTAATTTAAACCGAAGAATAACAGCAATTTATCTGACGATAAATAATTTTATAGTGTATATAGAAATAGCTACGACAAGAATGTACAAAATCCTGAAATCAATGCATTATTCTGCACCGGGTACCTGGATAATTTACGATGAACTGCCCGAGCAACGATTTAAACGCATGAAAACGCACACATACCGCATACAACATCAACTGCTATATCTTACTATTTTATATTACCTCCTATTATATTTTAAGGTGCCAATGTTTAAATAAAGAAAACCTCGAGGAAACTAAAATATAAAATCTTCTCTATAAAATAAATTTGTATTGTATTATTACGTTTAAACAAAGCAATATACAAGTGACATTAAAGGCCAATCAAAATGGTCATTATTGATTATGCAAATGTATATTTAGTTCTACCAGCGCATAATTCACTCACGCAGTAGTTTAATACTCATAGCCTTTCTGTTCATAATCGTAAAACAGTTTATGCAATCATTTTGCATATTTAATAGACAAAGCGTAAACTATTACTGCTAACTTTAAAATGAACTGTCTATTCACATCAATGATTTCTTATAAACTTGTAGCATATAAATTGTTAGACGGTTAAAAATAAATGCGAAAAACTACAATTCAATCACACGCTCCAATGCATATAGATTTTACATTCTGACAAGTTCACATTGATTATTGGCATCGTCCTTAATAACTAGAAGCACGTTTTAAAATCCACATGACGATACAATATGTAACAAATCTGTACAGTGCTTAGAAAAATATAAATTCTTTGTACATCATATATAGTGAAAATTATTGCACAAAATGTACAAATATTCCTTACGTCCAAAATAAGTTTGTGTTTTGCTACAATACATTTTTATTCTAAAATGCTATTTTCTATATTGTTGTCCCACATTTATCCATAAAATATCTAACAAACTCCAAAGCATATCCAGGATTAACACATGTAATGCATGTAAAGCTGTAATTGGTTTTTTATCAGTGATAGCATCGTATACCTTGCCTGCAGCTGGAACATTCAAAGATAATATTTGTTCACGAAGTTTAAATGAAGTTTAACAGTGATTTTAGACCTAACTACCTTATTCATAATTTACAAAGACAAGCCATTCAAAAAAAGATATCAACCCTGAGTGATCATGCGGAATGTGTTTGCACATCCAAAATGCTATAATTTGATTCAAAATCATACTAAAAGCGATTTATTCATAGTTCGGTGTCAATTCCTTGACACCTTAGCCGCAGATTTGTTCAATGTCCCACAAAAAACCAAAGAAATAATAAAATCAAAATTGAAAAAATATCATATCTCTTGTTCTATGTTATTGCACTGCAAATACTATTGTCAACCACTGTAATCAAGGTGACATGACATCCAGGTAGATGCATTAACGATGTGCATGGATAAATGCATATGACAGCACAGCGTAATTCAAATTGTGATTTTAAATTCCAAAATGCTTGTCAAAAGAACATTGAAATTAGCCGGCGCGGCAATTTCGCCAATTAAACATGAATGCTTGATAAAAGAGAAGCCAGTCTAACCGATGATTTTCCTTTGCTAACTTAACAAATATTCAGTTTATAATGACTACCTATATTTTTTTTAAATCCTGACATAAAACTTCAAATCAATATCAATTCTACAGGTGGCACGATACTTGTTCAATAATGACAGATCATAAGTGGCTTGTTAGAAATTTATGTTGAAGAGATACCAAGTAGGCTCCACTTACAGTAAAAGCTAAATAAAAGAGGTTGGTATATCATGTAACATGGCATTCAGTATATGGTAAAGATGGCGCAAAAGTAAGATTGCAAGGCCCAGAAGCACACATGTCCCTGATCGAGCCCCGGTCGTGGCAAATAAAGAAAGTTCTCAATAAGGGCCAACCTAAAGTGCCTTATGAGGCAGTCCAAATAGAAACAAGATATACCGAGGCCAACATGAATGAAGATATAATCTCATGTGCATATTCGTTTCGAACGTAATAGCTATTCCCCAGTAGGAGCCGGTACTACGCCCTACACAAAAAAATTTGTGACAGCTGGCGATTGCAATTTATAATTTAAACAATCTTGGCCTCTCTCAAAAACCTTTGTGTTAGTAAACGATGCGTCTTCAACATATTGAAAACCATTGTGGTGCAACTTTGTACAGGCTCAGTGTCTCGAAAACCATTTTTTTAAAACTTGTACAATCTCGGTGTCTCGAAAACCATTGTGACGATAAAATTTAAAGCATCTCTATTCAGGTTATATAATGAATTTACTTTGAAGTCCACTTGTCGAAGACTACATGAATTTAACTCTATTACTGTCTAGATGCACATACGTGTAGGACGATGTGCCGTCTAACTGTCCCACAATTCTGAAACAAACAGCGTAGTACTGGCTCCAACTGACGAGTCATCAGTATTTCAGTATAATATTTCATACACTAGTGCATATATATAAGGCCTCCGCAACTAAAATTTCATAACTTATATACCTCGCAAGTTATCTTTGCTACCTTAAGCAACGCATGTTTTATAATGCGACCATAATGTATATGGATCCAAAATTAGTAGAAAAAAAACCAAATATGGCGCATCTGATGTTTATGGACACATCCGAAATGAATCATATGACAAATATGGTAATGGGTGAAATAAAAAGTCTTCAGTGCGACACTTTAAGATAGAAATGATGAAGAATGTCTACGGCAAATCTACAAGTTTCATTGGATGAAAGAAATAAAGCACTGATGAATCCAGAATATTGGCTTTAGGTGCTGGTAAAAGTGAATTGTTTTAATAAATGTTATTTTATTTCACAATTGTATTGCTCTTTCTAATATATACATGTTCGCGCACGCGAGCGTGTGTGTGCATTGTATGCGTGTTCCTAATCTATAAGTCGGAGGCGAAAATTAAATTAATTTAGGTATGTAGTGTTTAAAAATATCTGTAATTCTATGAAATCACGTGATTTTCTTCATTTGGTCATTTGCCAAGATTATTGACTCATAATTTCCTATTAAGACTCCCATTGAATTGTGTAATAATCATGGGTGAGTGATTATCACACTATTCGTTGGAAGTCCTAATAAAAGCATGAATAATTGATATGTGCATGTTAATAAAAGCATAATATAGCCTGATTTCACACAAAGAATCAGGAATAAAAGTTTACAGACAAATTACTTTTTTGGTACTGAGTATATATATATGAAGAGATAAAGAGACGTAGCATGGCTCTCATGCAGGCACTGTATATTGGTTCTTCCTTGAGCATAGGTACTCTTACATTTATGGGATTATATTTTTGTCTCAGTAATGTTTGTTATTGGTCATTTTGTTAAGTTAAGAAAATTTTTTATTATTTATTAATCATTTAGTTTTACTCGAATCATGTTATCCTTGTCGAAATTGACATACTCTCACACGCATTTTTCTGGATGGTTGTTAAATGATTTTCTTTGATCATCACTCCTTGCCTTTCTGGCGTTAGCCAATTACTAGTACATGCAATGAAGAACATCAGCTCATGCATGCACTGGGTAAACATTTATAAATCTGCCAGTCTATTGTGAATATTTGTGTATCAGTGACGATTCAACATCAGATAACGATTCGTCCTATCCGACAGTGTTATATAACGAAAATAGCTGAATTGATTATTGTTGCGTGACAATTATTATAAGGAAGTTAATACAAATTAGAATAACATTTTCTCAGTTTTTTTTCATTTTTGTGAATAAAAATTCAACTACCAGCACAGTGTTTCCCGCCATATATATATATATATATATATATATATATATATATATATATATATATATATATATCTATATATAAGTATATATATAAGGTATATATATATATAAGGTTAAGGGGTATATATATATAAGGTTATATATATATATATATATATATATATATATATATATATATATATATATATATATATATATATATATATATATATATATATATAAGAGCAGGTGCAGCAGAGCAGTAGTAGGCAGCAGGCAGGCAGGTATATATAGAGCAGGGCGAGCAGGCAGAGCAGGCGGAGCAGAGCAGGAGCAGCATATATAAGCATATATAAGGCAACCCTTTCAAATACAGACATTTAATACCTTCCTGGTGGTATAGATTCTGGTTTCTAATGAAAGGACGCAGCTGCCTAGTTCAAAGTTCAGGTTGAAAGCGACTGTCTCCTGAGCCCACCTGTACCAAAGGCAGACTAAGGTAAATGTTCTAACTCCAAGAATTGTATGCAATGCGCGGCCTCATAAGCGTAGGGAACAAGTTGCATGACTTTGACTTAACTGCATATATAATTTTTCTCACATGGAAAGGGTACCACAATTCTATTAAGGTTAGCATTCCAAAATGATATATATATATATATATATATATATATATATATATATATATATATATATATATATATGTATAATTTCTGTCGTGAAACTAGACTTTTAAAATCGATTTTAATTAATACTTAAAGCACTTGAAGTAACATCAATACACGTTCAACAACTGAGAGCTTACTTTTCGAAAGCATTTCGGTCATTATATGGATGGACATTGACCTTCCCACTGGGTAGTCTATTTTCCGTATAAAAGAATGTAATTTTTTTCTTTTACTTCTTTTACACGTTATGATGATGTTTCTGCCGTCTTGCTCTGATAGAGATCATGGAAACTCGTAATGGATCAGTATGCGTGACTCACGATAAATGTGCTATGTTTTGCGACTGTTTGACGTGAATGGGATTGGGGTTTATCTCAATAGTGCGAATTTAACAAAAATTACACGCAGCTGTTTTGCCTTCACTTCAGGAGCCAACTTGCTTACTTAAAATGTGCAGCCAGCCTGCCAGTTAAGCTCATTGTAGGCGAGACAGCTTAGGTGTAAGAGTTGCACCTCAACTCACAATCATTATGGTTATTGTGATGTTGACCCAGGATACTCAAATTTATTTTGTGCTAATAGACTAACAAAAGTAGGCTAAAACGCTTCAGAATGTGAAACTGATGGAAGATATTTTGCTTCATCATACCTGCTATTGGAACGAAACTGGTGCTTATTCAAAGCCCACAGATGTGATGTTAATAGTTATGCCCTAAAGTTAGACATTCAAAGGAATTGAAGTAATGCTTACAGTCGACGACCTCTTATCACGAAATACTATTTTTTGTTGCGCTAGGCTATGAACAATCTAGCATCTATTCACAAAATTTTATTTAGACAGCTTGATAAATAGAGTGATCACATATCATCAGTAGTAGCCAGAACTACGCCCGGACCCACCAAGATAGTTAGTCGATGTTCTAGAATGAATAATATCTGCACACTCTACACGTAAATTTGAACCTGATACAAATAAAATACAAATTAGTCTACGATACTTTTACGGATTCTTACCTATAATCGTTTAATGAATTACCCCGTAGCCATCACAGCATACAGCCTGACGACTAGCGTACCTTAATTATTCTTACTGTCAATCATAACGTCAACATTGGCACTGTGCCTCTGAGTGTATCAAATCTATCTCATATGGAGACTTGAGGCCAGTTTAATTATACAGTTAAAACTTATAGTTAAATGGATAAATACGGCAGACAATCAGGCGTGCTAGACGCGGCTGGAGAAAGTCTCCGCAGAGGAAAGAAATTTTACTTTCTAGCGCCCAACAATCAAATACTCTAGGCAGATTGTTCGCATCATGGCACACATTCAAAGAAAAGGATAACTGAATTTATATTATCTTTTCCCAACAGGAATTTACAAGCTAGAATTATTTAAAGCTCATACATTACCAGTGAAATACATGGTCATGTAACAGTGAAACTTCAACTTACAAACCATGATTTATTGATACACCAACTATACATGTTCTCACGTTTGTCTAATCAAGCAATAAACATTTAGTCATTGTTTAAATCTACACAGCCAGTAGAGCACTCAGTGTGTATATTTTGATCCTCTTTGCAAAAAGAGCGAAAAATCGATATCGAACAGTTAGCTGACTATAACTATAATCAAGATTGCGAACTTGATGTAAACACCTGACCCATTAATTACTTATATATTTCAGTATAAACTAAGAATTGTATAGTGTAGAAAAGGCAATTCATTCAGTACACCGGTTTCGTCCTTATTGGGAACTCATCACGTACTGGCCAGAATTCGCCGCGGATAGGGCTCGAACCTGGTCACGACTGCTTCAGAATCTGATGCACTAACCACTAGTGCGACAGGGTGGATTGTTAGAGCACCATATTCCGAAGCAAATGTGCCCGGGTTCGAACCCTGTCCGCGGCAATTTCTGGCCAGTGCATGATGAGTTCCCAATAAGGACGAAACCGGTCTACTGGATGAATTGACTTTTTTAAGCCATATAATTCTTAGTTTATATTGACATATTTAAGTAATTATTGGTTCAGGTGCTTATATCAAGATCGCAACCTTGATTAAAGTAATTGTTATCACCGCACGCGCATCCAATCTACGTCTAACTAGCTGACTACGCTGTCATGATATCCAATGCACATCTTGTAGCCTATGTTGGTGGTATTCAGGCAGGCTGGCCTAACCCAGTCAAAACTTCATCTGACAATGTTAGCTCACTGTCGGAACTACACATCGAGTGTAATTTTAAACGATTGCAATACGTGCATTTCTGGCAAGAGTGGTTTCGTTAGCAATATGATCGAAATAAAGCTTATCAATGGCTGCGCAATTCCAACACAGCTAGGTTCACTGCCGTAATCAGGAGCACCATAGAATTTTGCGTGATGTGGCATTCCATTGGGCTCAATGGCGATCTTTCTGAAAATTTTTGCAGAACCAGTCTTCATGATCGTTAAGGGCTTCACAGCGACGTGACAGGTGTACGTAAGCTATATATATCAGTTTTTGAGTCGCCTTGCAAATTACTTGAACTTTAGCATGATGTACGCCAGTCTAGATAGCTTCGGTTTTAGGAAGAAATTTCCATCGCAACTAAATCAAACCTAACATTTATGTCAGATTTTTCCTACATTACAGCAATTACTTTCATGGTCAGCATCAGCTGAGCCACCTCAGATTGCTCAATTATCTTAAAGCCGACTCATCTCTATAGTTTGAATTCAATACTGTGAGCTCCTTTGCTTCTATCGTTGGTACAGTTAGCCCAATACGGCTACAATGACTGTTCCGGTTCCCACAAAAGATTAAATAGAAACAATTAACTGCTCTAACTAGAGGTTTCAACGACAAAAAGATAAAATAATGTGCGCTTATGTAGCCTCGTAGTGCGATTCTTCAGACAATTTTCTCGGTGTTTCTATAAAAACACATCAAATTGTCAGCATAGCAAACATAACCAAATTGTCTCTACGCAATTATCTATCAACGTAATTCTGGCCATTTTGGTGACCTAAATAAACGACAAATCAATTAAATAAAAGTACACAAAACATGCAAATATCGTTCAAATTTCAAATAGTAAAAATAATTTAACAGTTTATAAAGGTTATGGCGTAGAAGATCTAAATCTATACATTAGCTCAACAGTATAACAACCGATGTAACTAAAGAGTCTCTAACGGTAAGGGCCCTCTGAGCCATCAAAAATAAATACCTATAAAATCATGTACAACTATGTGCATATAGTCCAAAGTGCGAAAACAGAAAAATATCACTAAACACCTATCCATGATTTCACTAGGTAATCAGTTCGCTAGGTATTCGCACTAATAAACCGTGATTTGGGTAAGCGATCGGCTCCAACTAGCTGCACTACTAGAATTACGTTACAGAATATTCGGCAGTCATTTCATCGTCATTATTGTAAACTGCCTGACTTGAGCGTTGGAAGATAACGTATCACTGCTGCCTAGCCACAGATGAACCTACCAACTAGGCAGGATCAATAAAGAGAGTGGATCTAGCATGAATAGAACAACTTACCACAATTAAACGAATATTGTTTGCGCAGGCGGTGAAAACAATTACTATAATCAAGGGTGCGATCTTGATATAAACACCTGACCCATTAATTACTTACATATTTCGGTATAAACTAAGAATTGTATAGTTTAGAAAAGGCAATTCATTCAGTAGATCGTTTCGTCCTTTTTGAGAACTCATCACGTACAGTCCAGAATTTGTCGAGGAAAGACATTGTTCTTAGCTTAAGGTCTAAAGATATACCATTTAGGCTCCATTCAAAAGAAAGTCTAACCAAGAACCATTAGTTAGTATATAACTGAAAATTTTGTTGTGTGCTGCAGAGTGTCTCAGAGGTTAGAATACCAGATTCTCAAGCAGACGTACCCAGGTGCATGTCCTGTCCGCGAAACATTCTGGACAGTTCGTAATGAGTTCCCCATAAGGACGAAACTGGCTCACTGCATGAATTGCTTTTTCTACACTAAACAATACTTACTGACAAATGTATGGACTTAATGGGTCAGGTGTTTATATCAAGTTTTCAACCTTAATTAAGGTAACTTACCAAAATAACAGACAGGAGGGAGGCCGATTAGAAATTCAAATAACGCATACACAGACCAAATAAACTGCAATCCAAGGTGGCTTCGACAGCGAATTGGATCTCAATGATGAAGAGGAATTAAAAAGTTTCATGGTTATGTATGGATAAGGAACAAGCGCCTCAGATTGCCAAAAGACTGCACTCTAGAGAGATAATATGCACATTTGAATACTTTATTGAGCATATATACATATCCCCTTCAATTGAGATTTGGAAGTTCTACCGAAATATTAATGGTAAACCTTATTCGTGCATTTTTGGCTATCATGAAATTTGGTTGGTTTTGTGAAAGTTTCGAAGTGAAACCGAGCATGAGCATAAATCTAAAATCTTTAAATTCATAATGCTATCAGCGAATAATTCTAGTTTTACTGTAGTGGAAGAAAACTAGACGGTGATCGCTTACAGAACCAGAGTCGTCTGTGAACTGTAATCAAGTTGATACTTGAAAAGCTTATTTTAAATATAAACAAGCGATAGCGAAAATATTATCACAGAGTAGAGTTCCCTCAATGCCAACCTCATAATTATACTCAGAGACAGGAATATCAACATTAAAAATCGGACGATTCACTGCCACATAACTATGAAGGGTATTTAAACTTATGCGTGAACTGCGAAAAAGCACCAGGTTGCTCGTTCATGGTGGGGATTGATGAATAGCATTTTGGTTGTTTCTTCACCATCACTTGAGACTGAATCTTGCTTTAGAAGTGATTGTGTTGTATTTATGCCATACTGGTCTACACTGGTGGAGCAATAGCACTATTAGAGATAGCTATTTAGGAAAGGTCAAAATAACATAGTCTTAACTCCCTTCTAGGAATGGTCGACCTAATGTTCATTTGTAGCCTATAAGTAACCAGATGCTCCATAGTTTCGCAGCAGTGAAGCACCAGCACATTTACTTGTGTAATTCCTTGTAGTAGTAGTAGTAGTAGTATTAGTAATGGTATTGGCAAGTGGTATTTTTCTTAATTTTATATGGTTTGCCGCCCAACGCTGAAAAATAACATCTACCCAGCGCCTATCCCTTTCAGGTTTTAATTGCTTTATACACTACTAATTTACAAATAAGTTTAATGTACAATGACACGAAACTCGACGCCTCACAAGAGATAGAATGACTCCAATCTAATGGAACTTGTAAATGTCATGCTTTCATTGCCGGTTCGGCTAGAAAGGGTCTGCTAATCGTGAGGCCGAAAAGTTCTACAGCCATAATCAAACAGACTTAACTATACACGCCAACGGCGTTTAATATGGATAATCATATCAATTTCAACCAACACATGGTATGCAATCACCCACGGAGTTTAGTGCATGCATTTTTCACCATTTATTATTAACAAAAATGTAAAAATGTTAAACTCGTACCTGATACACGACATTTTGTTGTGCTTTCATTTAGGGTTTCCTTAACGCGACCTCCTGAAGACAGTCGGTTTTTTTTACCAGATTGATTGTTACTGCTCTTTAGCGGCCAAACATGGCTTAAGGCATCTCGAATATTATTTGCATTTCTCTCAACGGGTTGTGCTGTCTGATCAGCGTGCATCTGGACCATTCTAACAAATGAATCCAAAGGACTAGAAACAAAAGAGATATCTGTCGCTGAGGTGGTTAGTCGTCTTACATCCAATCGAGACTGACTTCGAGTTCGAACAGTTTCTGCACCAAGCACAGATTCAGTGGTATTAGTATCCCCAAGCCCTATTGAGGTTCCACATTTTTCTCGCAGTGCATTCAGATATGATACCGAATTCCTTGGAAATGTAGGAGATGACAGTCTGTTAGTTGATTGGGACAGGCGTGAATTGCAATGGTCATTGGCTGACGGAGTGACTGATCGCCAAATGCTGGAGTAGAGTTCAATCTCTTCGTCGTCATCAGACTTGTAGGTGAGGTCAAAATCTAGATTTTTATTAGCAGCAGGTAATTGTGGGTCATCTAAATTCAACGATGTCAGAGCAAATACAGGTAATTAGGAGACAGAAACAAAACTATAATAAGGCGAAACGGATACGTTATATTCATCCTTCCTTAAATGACACAATCGTTGACGACTAGATGAAAACTATTACCATCAACAGGCAAATAATAATTTCGAAACCAATTTGAAGCCCATACTAGCAAAAAGGAAAAAAACGGGTTAATGCACTTCAATGCAACACAAATAACTTCAGAGAAATTACCTGATCTGCGTTTTGACTAACGCAGCTTTCATTGTTCCAGTAATTTTCTTTTATCAAGATATTTCGGCCCATCTTACCGTAGGCCTTCATCAGTTGCATCTCACGAGTGCACAAATAAATCAAAAAATGAGGAAAATTCGAAAAAAAATCATTGGAAAGCATATGCAAGCTATGCCTGAATTACCTCTTTGGAGTTCTAAATGTCACCAATGCTCTGGATTAGTGCCAGGATTGAGCTCTGGAATATGTATCCAACAGATTCTAGCAACGCGTGGCAGTAAGCTCAATACTCCGAACAGATAAGGGAAAAAACAGACCATCTAATTTAAATCCTCCACTGTCTGGAGAGTCAAACCAAAGATGAAACAGACCTCAGGAAGCACCTCGAGTAATATCCAACTTACAACTGATTTGCAGATACAAATTGGCTCTATAAAGACTATAAGTGAAACCTTGAAGAAGAGACCGAGGGGTACTGGCAATACCATTTGCATAATATTTCCAAGACCCTTAATGTTTACACACTTGAAGGTAGGTAATCGCTCCAAAAGAGTGGGCGACAATACATTTTCTACAAATTATTTAATTCGGCAGTTTACCTTAATGAATGCAGAATTATGCTATTTTGCTCGATTTGCAGTCAGAATTTAGACTCACGCATGCAAATATAAGATAAAAGGCCTCTCCAAGATGAACTGAAAAGGAATGATAAATCATAAATATGTGATAAATATTTGATGTAGTCGTGAAAAGTGTCGTAGAGTACAACTTATACGGCTGTCGTGAATAAAGATACGGTAACAGTTTCTTTTAATAAAGCTGCTTTTAAAAAACAAACTTTTGTTAGTACACCGAACTAACTGAATACACCTATTTTTCAAAAAAAGCCACTCATTTTTTCAAGAGAAACCTTGATAGAGCACAAACTCCAAAGATTGATAACACACAGTTTGCAGGTCACCATGGCAGATCTGCTAGAAATCTAGATGCGGAGAAAAGTTAGACTGGTGTGCCCTTGGTTAGATGTTATCGTTCGAGGCATACACTATTTTGTCTCGCCACAACCATACCATATAGGTAATACAATTACACAATCATTGATATGTATAAATATGTGGCGAAAGTTGCAAACAGCTAATGTTAGTGACTGCATCGAAATTGTGCAGCCGACATTTCCAGTCAAGTGCAATTTATGCGAGACTACTGAAGGTAAGAGCCACATACATAAGTGTGCTACCCATATATATGCAATGCGGTTTGATCCTCGCTAGTCAGTTTGCCGTCGTGCTCTGATGATGATCAAGGAAGGTCAAAACGCATCAGTACGTGTGGCTGACGGGGGTTTTGCTATGTTGTTCGACGACTGGTTAAATACAATGGGATTGGTGTTTACTTTAAGCTCGAAAACTTAATTTAAAGAATTTTTACCACCATTCACGCAATCATTTATTATTTAGATTACCACTCTGTCTGATTCATTTCAGTTTTAAGTAATCTAAATACAGGGCACGAAGATCGTATACGAAACACGAACAGCAGAACAAGAAACACACTGGAAAATGTTTTGCACAAGCAAAATACAAATAATGATCGCTTGTTTTAAATTACATAAGCTATCGATTCAATTTATGAATGCCGATTAAACAAAAAACATGTTATCTGAGCATTTCACGGATAACTGGAACAAAGATTGCCGCTAATAACGTGAAAAAAAACAATAACGAAAAAAATAAAGCTTTTCTAACGTTAGTCAAGCGAATCAGCTTATTGCGTATCTAGAGATATGATAACACATCTTGTCACTTATAAACCTCCCTAATAAACGATATGCATGAGATAATTAGACGATGCACATGTGAATAAACTAAGACCAGACACTCCAACACATTGGATTGCAATAGAGCTCAGAAATCGTATGATACACACGAAATATGAAAGTTTTTCGGCAATATCAGCGGACGCCAACCGAAGGCATTGGATAGTCCATTGTGTACATGTAGACGAGAATTATTCTTAATTATCAAGAAAGTTACGACACCAGTACAATGTATCCAACCTTCTCCGGTGTACATTTGTGTACATTTTTGCACGCAAATGCTGACAACTACTGGCAGAGCCAACAAACATATCAGAAATTGGCAATACAATTTAACAATAATTGATTGCGAGGGTGGTGGTAACAATGCTTTAAATCAAGTTTGCGAGCTTGAAGTAAACACCAATCCCATTGTATTTAACCTGTCGTCGAACAATATAACAAAACTACCGCCAGCCGCAACGCACTCACGCGTTTCAACCTTCTATTATCATCATCATAATTTGGCTTCAAAAGAGATAGTGCTGTCCGTACGAATAGGCGTGACACTCTGATAACAATATCAGGAACTTCTACATCTGTGAGCCATACAAATTAAATTAGCGCCAAATTGTAAAACTCGGGAGTCGGCCATGAGAAGTGTAAAAATATACTGACCATCCTATTTATGTATTGTAAAAAGAGAAGCAAAAATGGCAAAATGTTGATAAAACACCAACATTTCGTGCAAAGGCCAATTATAAAATGACCTAAGGAAGGATTGCTTCTTAAGGAAAAAATATATTCGCAAATGTGACTAAAGTGGCTGTAGTCCTAATCAGCGGTCTCTAGACCGTCGCACTAGCGGCATTAAAATAAACCATCTCTCACTAAAACAAACTACTATGTTGCAGTCAAATCCGCCATGTTATCCTGCAATAGCTTGAAGGAACAAGATCATAAGTCAGTAGCGACCTCCGCAGTACTAGAGCATAATTCTCGCCTCCATACGTGTCGTGGACTTCCCGCTGGCGTCGTCTGTCCTAGAGTGGCCCAGTGAAGATGCATTGATTTTTAGGTCATGCTGCCAAACGGAGTATAATGTGCGGGAGACTGATCCCTGTATCCGCATGCAAATTGAACAAAGTTGATTTATTTTTTAAAAAAATGAATACCTACTAACCGAAGCAAAAAAAATATCTGCAAAGCATTTCATATAAAGATATTGTAATGACAGTGACTTAAAATTTATAAATTTTAATAATAAGGAGGTTATCAGCATGAAGTTTACACTCAGATTTTCAAAGTTTTAATATATTATCTACGACTTACACGATGACCTTTTGATAATGAATAATCTAAAATCACAACGAGGGATTAAATTAAACGCGAAAGAGTTTTAACGAAAATCTGAGGCTTTTTGCTATTTTGTTAAATTGTAGTTTCTCATTCTAGCCAAAAAATCAATAGAATCTGTTAATAAATCCTATACATAGATAAAGAATACCGCATTTGCACATCAAACACAAATTTCAATTCATAAATGAATCAGTTTTATGCAACAGTTTAGCGTTAGAAAACTCGAAGTTCCGAAAATTTCTGGCCCGAGTACCGACAGACTTTAGCCAGTTGCAGAGGAACTTAATAATTAATCATACATTTAATAAAAGGATCCAGCCACTCATTGCAAGTAAAATGTCAATTACAATGCTCCGAAAGGTTCCACTCACGGCTTACATAATAGGCCAGACTAGCGTTAAACTATACAATTAACCAATAATTGATTGCGCGGGTGGTGGTAACAATATTTTAAATCAAGTTTGCGAGCATGAAGTAAACACCAACCCCATTGTATTTAACCAGTCTACGAACAACATAACAAAGCTACCGCCAGCTGTAACGCACTGACGCGTTTCGACCTTCCATGATCATCATCAGAGTACGACGGCAAACTGACTATCGAGGATCAAATCGCATTTAATATATATGGAAATCAAATTTAGATATGCGGCTCTCACATCTAGCAGTCTTGAATACATTGAACTTGACTGGAAATGTCGGCTGCACAATTTCTATGCAGTCACGAATATTAACTGTTTGCAGCTTTCGCCACATATACATATATAGGCAATACAATTTAAACAATAATTGATTGCGCGGGTGGTGGTAACAATTCTTTAAATCAAGTTTGCGTGCTTGAAGTAAACACCAATCCCATTGTATTTAACCAGTCATCGAACAACATAACAAAACTACCGCCGGCTGCAACGCACTGACGCGTTTCGACCTTCCATGATCATCATCAGAGTACGACGGCAAGCTGACTATCGAGGATCTAACCGCATTTAATATATATGGAAATCAAATTTAGATATGCGGCTCTCACCTCTAGCAGTCTCGCATACATTGAACTTGACTGGTAATGTCGATTGCACAATTTCTATGCAGTCACGAACATTAACTGTTTGCAGCTTTCGCCACATATACATATATAGGCAAGACAATTTAAACAATAATTGATTGCGCGGGTGGTAGTAACAATTCTTTAAATCAAGTTTGCGAGCTTGAAGTAAACACCAATCCCATTGTATTTAACCAGTCGTCGAACAATATAACAAAACTACCGCTAGCTGCAACGCACTGACGCGTTTCGACCTTCCATGATCATCATCAGAGTACGACGGCAAGCTGACTATCGAGGATCAAACCGCATTGAATATATATGGAAATCAAATTTAGATATGCGGCTCTCACCTCTAGCAGTCTTGCATACATTGAACTTGACTGGAAATGTCGGATGCACAATTTCTATGCAGTCAAGAATATTAACTGTTTGCAGCTTTCGCCACATATACATATATAGGCAATACAATTTAAACAATAATTGATTGCGCGGGTGGTGGTAATAATTCTTCAAATCAAGTTTGCGTGCTTGAAGTAAACACCAATCCCATTGTATTTAACCAGTCATCGAAGAACATAACAAAACTACCGCCAGCTGCAACGCAATGACGCGTTTCGACCTTCCATGATCATCATCAGAGTACGACGGCAAACTGACTATCGAGGATCAAACCGCATTGAATATATATGGAAATCAAATTTAGATATGCGGCTCTCACCCCTAGCAGTCTTGCAAACATTGAACTTGACTGGAAATGTCGGCTGCACAATTTCTATGCAGTCACGAACACTAACCGTTTGCAGCTTTCGCCACATATACATATATAGGCAATACAATTTAAACAATAATTGATTGCGCGGGTGGTGGTAACAATTCTTGAAATCAAGTTTGCGTGCTTGAAGTAAACACCAATCCCATTGTATTTAACCAGTCATCGAACAACATAACAAAACTACCGCCAGCTGCAACGCACTGACGCGTTTCGACCTTCCATGTTCATCATCAGAGTACGACGGCAAACTGACTATCGAGGATCAAACCGCATTGATTATATATATGGAAATTAAATTTAGATATGCGGCTCTCACCTCTAGCAGTCTCGCATACATTGAACTTGACTGGAAATGTCGGCTGCACAATTTATATGCAGTCAAGAACATTAACCGTTTGCAGCTTTCGCCACATATACATATATAGGCAATACAATTTAGCAATAATTGATTGCGCGGGTGGTGGTAACAATTATTCAAATCAAATTTGCGAGCTTGATGTAAACACCAATCCCATTGTATTTAACCAGTCGTCGAACAACATAACAAAACTGCCGCCAGCCGCAAAGCATTGACGCGTTTCGACCTTCCTTGATCATCATCAGAGTACGACGGCCAGCTGACTATCGAGGATCAAACCGCATTGAATATATATGGAAATCAAATTTAGATATGCGGCTCTCACCTCTAGCAGTCTTGCATACATTGAACTTGACTGGAAATGTCGGCTGCACAATTTCTATGCAGTCACGAACATTAACTGTTTGCAGCTTTCACCACATATACATATATAGGCAATACAATTTAACAATAATTGATTGCGCGGGTGGTGGTAACAATTCTTTAAATCAATATTGCGAGCTAGATGTAAACACCAATCCCATTGTATTTAACCAGTCGTCGAATAATATAACAAAACTACCGCCAGCTGCACCGCACTGACGCGTTTCGACCTTCCATGATCATCATCAGAGTACGACGGCAAACTGACTATCGAGGATCAAACCGCATTGAATATATATGGAAATTAAAGTTAGATATGTGGCTCTCACCTCTAGCAGTCTTGCATACATTGAACTTGACTGAAAATGTCGGCTGCACAATTTCTATGCAGTCACGAACATTAACTGTTTGCAGCTTTCGCCACATATACATATATAGGCAATACAATTTGACAATAATTGATTGCGCGGTTTGTGGTAACAATTCTTTAAATCAAGTTTGCGAGTTAGACTAGTTCAGGAAGAGAGTGATTAAGAATGGTATCCCCTTAGTAGTGGGCAAGAATATTCGCCATGATGTGAATATTGAGCTTCCTGTCGTCATTGAAGATCCGAAAATAGATCATTGAAATTGCCTGGTTTACGCTGCCATAAATCCGAGGCTTCACTTAAGTTTACTGTTTGGATAGCTTAGATCTCGAATTTATGTAAATTGTTCGACCAATAGATATAGCATATTAATACTACTAGCTAATTTATTATCTTACAATCGGAAAATATTTTCACTAATATATTCAAATGAAAAAATTGGCCCGGACAATTCATTATACTCATGAATGACGGCATAACATCTATAGGAAATATTGATGCTTCGCTGACACATAACCTGGTTCTAAGTTATGTGTGGGCTGTACAAGGCCATGGAGTTTCCCATTACTAGCGGATAACAATAAAAAAATATTATTTACAGAATTCTTTACAAGATACTTTTCTTTGCGCAGAGCTGTCATGTTTCAAGTTCTTAATGCAGTAGCCTATTGCGGGACAAATGATAGCACTCGCAGGTCGGTAAAATCTTGATTCCTTTACATTTACGGGTACACAGCTTGTCTTTGGCAATGATTGGTGGGTTATCACTGATCCCGTCATTCCTAAGCCATCTACAGTTGTACTATCCGAAAATGCTATTGAATCAAGTGTTGTCGAATTTTTCACGACATTTCGGAACATCCTCTCTTGTTCCATCCTCAAGATATTGACAAAACCAATATTCGTTTAATTATATAATGACACAAAACACCATTTACCACAAGTTGGTTGGTCATTGAGTAATGTGTCAATATCCTGAGGATGGAACAAGAAAGCATGTACCGAAATCTCGTGAAAAATTCGATAAAACATGGTTCAATAGTATTTACGGACAGTAAACTTTTGGACGCCTTATGATTTACGGGACCAGTGATAACCCATCACTAAATGCAAAAGACTAGCCGTGCACCTCGAAATGTAAAGAAATCAAGATCTTACCCACCTACGAGTGCTATCAAATGTCCAGCAATTGGCTATTGCATAAAAAACTTGAATTTACAGAATCGCCGAAGAGCTCTATTAAATTACCAGTAGAACGTACAGCTGAGTTAACTCACTGTGATCTAGTGTCGGCAGCGGTTGCGAATTCTTATTCCCATCCTCCGTCAGTCCCATAGGCCTGCCTGCTTCTTCAGTTTGCGCATCAGCGCAAAACGAAGATGAACACCGACAAGTACTTAGAGTATCAGAAAAATAATAAAAAGCACCTGGGCGGATGTACAAATTTTAAGACAAAAACGAACGATACAGGCACATATAAAATCTTCATTGTACAATTTTTTTATTTTGAAGAGCTACCATCTATGCATGGGGCACCTCGAAGCAAGTAATATCAGTCAGAACCAGGAGGATACACCATATTTTATTGACAAAAACACTGACGGGTTTTAAAAATGCAGTCTAGCTCTATGAAGCACTTTAAAAACTGAAACTATTCGATTAGGAATAAATTCAAGGCTACCTTTTTTAAGTAAGCAAAACTACTTACTGCCACATTGAATGTGTTCATAAACAGGACTACACTCAGATAAATAGATGTTGTGGCGGAGAACTATATATATATATATAGAAGAAAAGAGTGCTATATATATATATATATATATATATATATATATATATATATATATATATATATATATGCAATTGTGTATTAGTGTTGCGCACCTACTAACAAATTAGTTCAAATATGACCACAAGGATAAACCAAAGACAGCATGAACGAAACGTATAATCTCGTGCACATTCGTTTAGTGCTTACTCGCTTCTCAGAAGTAGGAGCCGGTATTACGCTCTGTACACACTACATATTTGGGTGAGGAATGTTGGAAAATTGGACGTTACAATCTCATTTACAAATATGTAATCCTACGATAGTGAAGCTAACTTCACATAGTCTTTCACAATCCAACTTCAACGCTAACTCACTCTATATAATATATATACAAAGTCTTTAAAGTGAACCAACACTATGGCTATTGTGTCAGTACTTGATACCAACATTATGGTTGACGAAAGGTAAACGGCACTGTCCCATTTTCCCACATTCCTCACCCAAATACATAGTGGGTAAAAGGCGTAATACGAATATTCACGAGATTATACCTTCCAGTCATGCTATATGTGGTTTATCCGTCTGGTCATATTTGAACCAATTTGTTACTGGGTGCGCAATACCTAATACACTATAGAACTCAGCTACATTTGCTAACACATACTGACGCGAAACTAAATATATGTTAGGCCTTAGAACCACGCCGGCATAAACCATTCATAACAGAAATAGTGATAGATATCTTATTCAATACTTTAAATCAAGTTTGCGAGTTTGAAGTAAACACCAATCACATTGTATTTAACCAGTCGTCGAACAACATAACAAAACTACCGCCAGCTGTTTGCCGTCGTACTCTGATGATGACCAAGGAAGGTCGAAACGCGTCAGTGCGTTGCGGCTGGCGGTAGTTTTGTTATGTTGTTCGATGACTGGTTAAATACAATGGGTTGGTGTTTACCAAGCTCGCAAACTTGATTTAAAGAATTGTTACCACCACCCGCGCAAGCAATTATCGATAAATTGTATTGCCTATATATGGTTATGTGGCGAAAGCTGCAAACAGTTAATGTTCGTGACTGCATAGAAATTGTGCAGCCGACATTTCCAGTCAAGTTCAATGTATGCGGGACTGCTAGAGGTGAGTGCCGCATATCTAAATTTGATTTCCATTTATATCAATGCGGTTTGATCCCCGATAGTCAGTTTGCCGTCGTACTCTGATGATGATCAAGGAAGGTCGAAACGCGTCAGTGAGTTGCGGCTGGCGGTAGTTTTGTTATGTTGTTCGACGACTGGTTAAATACAATGGGATTGGTGTTTACTTCAAGCTCGCAAACTTGATTTAAAGAATTGTTACCACCACCCGCGCAAGCAATTATTGTTAAATTGTATTGCCTATATATGTATATGTGGCGAAAGCTGCAAACAGTTTATGTTCGTGACTGCATAGAAATTGTGCAGCCGACATTTCCAGTCAAGTTCAATGTATGCAAGACTGCTAGAGGTGAGAGCCGCATATCTAAATTTCATTTCCATATATATTCAATGCGGTTTGATCCTCGATAGTCAGTTTGCCGTCGTACTCTGATGATGATCAAGGAAGGTCGAAACGCGTCAGTGCGTTGCGGCTGGCGGTAGTTTTGTTATGTTGTTCGACGACTGGTTAAATACAATGGGATTGGTGTTTACTTCAAGCTCGCAAACTTGATTTAAAGAATTGTTACCACCACCCGCGCAAGCAATTATTGTTAAATTGTATTGCCTATATATGTATATGTGGCGAAAGCTACAAACAGTTTATGTTCGTGACTGCATAGAAATTGTGCAGCCGACATTTCCAGTCAAGTTCAATGTATGCGAGACTGCTAGAGGTGAGAGTCGCATATCTAAATTTGATTTCCATATATATTCAATGCGGTTTGATCCTCGATAGTCAGTTTGCCGTCGTACTCTGATGATGATCATGGAAGGTCGAAACGCGTCATTGCGTTGCGGCTGGCGGTAGTTTTGTTATGTTGTTCGACGACTGGTTAAATACAATGGGATTGGTGTTTACTTCAAGCTCGCAAACTTGATTTAAAGAATTATTACCACCACCCGCGCAAGCAATTATTGTTAAATCTTATTCAATAATCAGAAGGAGAAAAAGTTAGAGGGAGAGAAGGGACCTAGCAACTCTAAACCGTAATCAGCCTAGGGCACGATAACTCATATAGAGAAAGTTTGAAAAGTAGAATGTGGAGTGTTTAGGGCGATTGTGCATCGAGCGTTAGTAGAAAAACAAAAGAACTTAATTTAACAATAATTGATTGCACGGGTGGTGGTAACAATTCTTTTAATCAAGTTTGCGAGCTTGAAGCAAACACCAATCCCATTGTATTTAACCAGTCGTCGAACAACATAACAAAACTACCGCCATTCAACGACTGGTTAAATACAATGGAATTGGTGTTTACTTCAAGCCCACAAACTTGATTTAAAGAATTGTTACCACCACCCGCGCAATCAATTATTGTAAAAGTGTGTAATTATGTATAACTAAAAATATAGTAGTGGTAAATTAACAGTTATTTGACAAGACAGGAATTAATATAATGTAGAAGAAAGCGAAAAATCTAGACAAAAATTTTGAATGAAAAAATAAATCACATAAATGGACAAAATTACGAAATAAAATATATTTATAATTTAGATCTAGGAATAAATCGTGCAATGACGAATAAATCTAGCATAAAACTGGTCTACACACTACAGAAAAGAAAGATGATTTTTCTAAGAAACTCAGCACGAAGGCAATGTCTCCTTATTCACATAGTCAACATACATTAAAAAGTTCATCTATTTATTTACATCTCAGGTGCAAAATTATGTTTACGCTTAGTTGCCGATTAAGGATGTTACAAATGACAGATTTAACAAAGCGCAATTCCTTTTAGTTTCTAACTTTAAAGAATACCTAAAAATTCGTCTAGTTTTCAGTGAGATTTTTATATAAAAGGTGTTCTCCCCTTTGCCAGCCGCGTTTAGTGAAAATGCTCCACATTTCACTTTTTAAGTAATGGGCAGATCCGATCTACATGACAAAGAGAAGGAGGTTTTCGTAATGAATGAATATACTTTTGTATTATATATAGTGTACCTAATAAGTCATTAGACATGCTGGTGTAACCGGTGTTCAGAAAAAGTTATGATTTCTAATTTTGATGAACCTTAGCACACCTCAAAATTCATTGTTCAGATACCATTTAGCTATTAGGCAACCATAGTTTTGATATCAGGTACTGACACAACAACCATAGTGTTGGTACCCCTTACAGTCTCGGTAGATATACTATATATAGTGTGTTGGTATAAAAGTTGCATTGTCGAAGATTTTATATGACGTTAGCCTTACTACTGCAGGTATACACATTCGTATAGGAGATTTACTGTCCTATTTCCAACATTCCTCACTCAAATATATAGTAGGTACAGGGCGTAAAATAGGCTGCTACAAATGAGTCGCCATTAAGTCTGAAACGAATGCGTATATGAGATCATACCATTTCCGTTCATGCTGACTTCCAATTATCCTTATGGTCATATTTCTACTAATTTATTACTAGACGCACAACACCTAATACACAATTACATATATATTATTTCTCCGCAACAAAAAGTATCTAACAGTTATATACCTAATGATTCAGCGTAAAAAGTATAGTCCCATCACACGTGTGTTTGTTGCTGGTGAATCATAAGTAGAAGCTTTATATAAACTATATATTTGGTCAAGAAATATTGGACAATTAGATGACAAAGGCTCGGTATATCAAACACCATTGTAGTGATAACCTTTACAGGCTTTGGGTATAATATATATAGAGTTGGCTTTTATGTCGCAATGCCGACGGTATTGTATTATGTTAACTCGATTACCGCATGCATATATATTCCTATGGGAGGTTGTGCCATCAAATTGTCCTAAATTTATTGAACAAGTACACATTATACGGCATAGCACCGGTCCCTACTCAAGGGTCGCCAATAAACAAAAAATGCGTATGCACATGAGATTATACATCTTGTTCATGCTGATATAAGTATGTCCTTCTGGTCCCATTTAAACCAAGTTTACAAGGTATGCAATACCGCATACACAATTGCACATATATTCTTCCCTCGTAACATAGAATATATATCGGAATACATTGCTGCTGAAAATCACACTCCAAAAAGGCGGAAACGCAGATATTTATTACAGCACAAAGTGCAAAAAGAGTTGCGCATTGCTGTCAGCCAGCTTAAATCTGCTGTTGAGAGCATTGTACTGTGTGTGTGTGTGTGTGCGTGTGTGTGTGTGTGATTAGAAGCCTGATGGAGATATGGGCAATTCCATATCGAAACGTTGCCAGTCAATGAAGAATAGATCGTACCTCATTTCCAGGAGTCAGTACGAACGATGTTGAAGCATTCAGAAGAAAGGGACAAATCAGCACTCAGCCAATAAGACAAATTCGATGCGTAATTGGAAATGGGGATCAATCGGATATTTGCGAAGTTGATAGTGCAAAGCGACAACTCGCTAAAGAAAAGCGCAGATATTCAACATTTGA
Source organism: Eudiplozoon nipponicum (assembly GCA_029291075.1). Taxonomy (NCBI): domain Eukaryota; kingdom Metazoa; phylum Platyhelminthes; class Monogenea; order Mazocraeidea; family Diplozoidae; genus Eudiplozoon; species Eudiplozoon nipponicum. The sequence continues at coordinate 101,137 of JAQBSW010001179.1, read as the reverse complement.
AGTTCGCACTGCGCAAACATTCGAACGATAGCTGTCAGAAAATAAACGAATTGAATGAACATAGTTTTCGCGGGCGATGATAAAAATTACTTTTAATCAAGTTTACGATCTTGATATAAAAACATGGCCCATTATGTACACAATTTGAGAGTATAAACTTAATATTGTTTAGGGTGGAAAAGGCAATTCATGCAGTGAATCGGATTCGTCCATATCGAGAAATCATCACGTACTGTTCACTGCAAAAAATTGTAAAACGAAGCAAAGTGATAACCAAAGCATAGAATGAAAAAAAATGAATGTTGAAAATCAGAAAGACCTACAAATTTCAGAAGAAAATGATATAAAAGATATTAATTTTTTTTAAATAGCAGACAAATACTACTTATAATAATAATTCTTCCACTTCTATCGCTACTTCTACTAATACAAATACTACTACCACTTTTACTGCTAATGCTGCTATTACCGTTGAAGCTACGACTACTACTACTACTACTACTACTACTACTACTACTACTACTACTACTGCTACTACCACCACTACTACTACTACTACTACTACCACTAATACTATTATTACTACTACTATTTCTACTAATTATATTACTACTACTAATACTACTATTTCTACCAATTATATTAGTACTACTATTGCTACTACTAATATTACTACTACTACTACTACTACTACTACAACTACCGCTAATAATATTACTACTATTACTACTACGACGACGATGACTACCAGCCCTACTACTACTACTACTACTAATACTACTACTACTACTACTACTACTACTACTACTGATGATGATAAAATTACTATTACTAAAAATATTATTATTGCTTATAAAATTGAAACCAATACTACTATTACTGCAGCTGCTACTTCTACAAATACTGATACTGCTACTGCTATTCCCGTTTCTACTACTATTATTACTATTACTACTACTATTACTATTGCTACTAAAACTACTAATATTATGACTATTACTACTAAGACTATTACTGCTACTACTACTGTTACTACTTCTACTACTACTATTACCGCTTCTTCTTATACTGCTACTACTACTATTACTATTATTTCTGCTAATACTACTATTATTAATATTACAACCATTACTATTACTCTTTTACTACTATTTCTACTATTACCACCATTATTACTATTAGTACTGTTACTACTATTACTACAATTACTACAATTACTACTAATACCATAATTAATACTATTTCTACAATTACTACTAATTCTGCGGCTACCATCGATACTTCTACCACTACTACTACTAAAAACATTTACACCAGCACAATGAGCCGATTTTTTATTGCCACATAGCTATGAGAGACAGTTTTACGTTGGCTATAAATGTAAAGTAGGTTACTCTTTCCTGGGGGTATTAAAACCATGTTGCTCTATCTTCCTACTCTGTTTTGTCTAATCTCAGAAATTCTAACAGCATTTTAGCGACATCAATATAGCCTAAATAAAAATTGTCACCAACGGTAAGATCTAGTCTCCGGTGATACAGTGAAAACCGCAAGGAACCTGTTCTGCCAATGTTGTCTTGGCCATAATGGTGCTGTGCAGAAGTTTAGTTTGTATCACTTCTCCCAATTCATAAATCGGTCTTCTTCAAGAATTTGCTTATGTAAATTATTATTTCTGTTGTTATTATAATTTCTTTTTAAATTTCGATTGTTTTTATTTTTATTATGGTTACAACGGGCCAAATTATATCGCCGTCACCTTGTAAATTAATTTTTTTTAAATAGGCAATCAAATGGCTAGCAGTGGACCAATGAGAAAGCGTGCGATCCATAAGCCAATCACGTTCGACCTACATCCAGATATAAGCTCTGACATGCTCGCTGCCTCCAATTGCCGTCGCCTTATCGCTGCCGTTACTCTACACCTGCTGGCTTAGTGGCGTTTTTACCCATGCCTAATCCGTTGACTTGTTCGTAACAAAGCACGGCACTCTAGCCGGAGCTTTATATGGTTATATGCCAGTGAAAAATTAGTTTATAATGAATTTTGTCATTACGTGTACGATCATGATGATGATGATGATGATGATGATGATTATGATGATGATGATGATAAATGACGTTCCACACTTTGAATACCACAGTATTCAATATTGGACCTTAATATGTTGCACTCGTTGTCAACTTTAAATTCCATTAATTTCGATCAGTTTCGCAAATCTAATTCATGTCAACGCAGATAATGATAATCACAAAATACATTTTTGCCATAAATAATACTTAAAAATTGACTTACCCGGAGTCGAGGTAATTACAGTCGTCGGTTAATTGATGTGATTTTTCAAGATTACAAAAATAGGTCAGTTCTACCTGTTCATTTTGACCAAGCAGCAAATTCTCACGATGTAAGTCCCTAGAGCGAAGCAACGAAAGTAAATGACTATAAACAGCAAATCTCCTCTCATTGTGACAAAAAACCTTACCATTCCATAAAAAACACACATACATACGCCAAAATAATACCTGGTGACCTAATGGTCAGCGGCCGCGGTCAATCATAGCCTCAGCATTATCATGAAGTACACTGAGAGTAAACGAACAATACTATCCATTATGAAAGCACACTAGCATGGTCCCGTTGATTCCACCGATGGCCGTAATTGTTTTCTATGCTATCCTGCAATGGCTCGGTCAGTGCAAGTGACCTTCATTAACTCGAAGGGATGACGACGTAGCATGCAAGAGCGTCTTTGTGCAACAGACCAGCTCTTTTATTTTTCTCATAAAAGCCATTATTGGTGGCAGTTAAGTTTTTACTTGCATTAGATTTGCAACACCAACTTATTTGACTAATAATTTATTAACCATTTCCGGCTGACTCGATAAGGATTTTACTCATTCCATCGGGATATGAGTAGAAACAGTCAAAGATCTACTCTATATGATACCATGTATTTATTCTAAACGAAAACTCCCAAGTAAATATAACTGTCATGTCTACTATACAATAAACCAGAAATATTTTTTTAAATTCCTTAAAAGTACGATTACCTAGTTTTAACTCATACATTAAAACGTTCACATGGAATAAAACACAACAATGAATATCCAAGTGTAGCAGTGGCATCACCTGATCTGCGTTTTGACTAACACACATTAGTTTTGCTTTTTGAATATATTTCAAATGGCCATTGGCGGCCACTTTCTTCAGTCAGCCAATCATCACAAGTTTAAAAAAATAAATGACAGATATAGTAGACCCAAAGTTGAACTATAATAAAATGCAAAAAACAAAATATATAAAACTGTATTGCGGTTTTATCTGAAATTTATTTTTAAAATTTTATAGTGGTATGATAGACATGATAAAGCAATTTGAACAGTTCTTGTTTTCTATCTCTCTCTCTCTCTCTCTCTCTCTCTCTATATATATATATATATATATATATATATATATATATATATATATATATATATATATATATAGTATATTAGAAGAATAAATATTAATAATAAAGTGAGCATTGACATTTATTTTCGACAGGTTGAACTTCGCTTTACAAACTTTCTTTTATATACATTCTGAGTTATCATTTGATTTGATGCCATCCGCATAATCAAATGAGAAACCAGAGTGTATAAAAATTAAATATTGTAAAGCGAAGTATAGTAATTTCGAAATAAATGGCCATTATCCACTTTGTTATCAACGTGTTTTTTCTTCCTAATTAGAAATATACTGTATAATATTCGAAGGCAATGGACATAATAAAGAATATATATATATATATATATATATATATATATATATATATATTATATATACTTTACTTTTTACTTTACTGCGGCTGACTCCTTTTGGAGGATAAGCCGGCTCCATATTCATGGAGTTTCTTGGGAATTTGGTACAAGTGGTGTCCCTCACCACTCGGCTTTTTGATCGAGGACGCACCTCTAGCCTTTGCACATCCAAGCGCAGTCTGCAAGGCAGCAGTAAGTTGCATGGTTGCCGGTGGCTGCTCAGAACTCATTCGCCATTCGGAAGTACGGGGTACTGTCCAGGAGTCCATGTAATCCCGTGGCTGTTGAACCCTTTTGTGGCGGGGAACACACGCCGAGTCATGGTGCCGTCGTCGGGCTCATGTGGTATTTAATAGGAGATCCGATTGCCGGTCGGAAATCCACCACGCCCTAGTGACACCACCGCCATAGCCCCGTTAGCCCATGTACGATCGGCCATCGAAACATGGTTGACACCGTCGTATATATATAATTTCCTCGAACGTTTTCTTTCGTTTTGTCTTGTTCCTCAATTTTGTTCTGTTCACTCGGTAGCAGCGCAGGATGTGCGGATTGCATTTTTGAATGCTCATATTTAAAAAAAATTTCTTTCGCTGTCTGTGCAGCTGTTTTTTTCTCTTTGGTTTGTTGTCCATCCGATCTACGGTTTGTTAAGTTTGATCGAGGGGTGTTGGGCCTTGCCTAGATGCTAGTAAATTGATGTTGGGATTTGTGATTCGTGGCCAGTCGATTAGAATATCGTGTCGGTGAAACTTTTGAATGTTTAGGCCAGGTGCCTGTCGTTTTATATAAGGGGCACCCAGTCAAATAGGCAAAATTCTCAATTATACACAAAGCAAAATCCGAAAAATTATTAAATATATATGAAACCGTTTGTATAGAATAAAAAAACACATGGCCTAAACATTCAAAAGTTTCATCAACATGATATTCTAATCGACTGGCCACGAATCACAAAACTCAACAATATTTATACTAGCATCCGAGGAAGACCAAACACCCCCTAGACCAGACTCAATAAACACTCGATCAGATAGGCCAAATAGTGGAAAACACAGCTGCACATACGGCGACGGAAATTTCAAAACAACACGAGCATTCTTTAAATGAAGTTTGCGAGTTTGAAGTAAACACCAATCTCATTGTATTTAACCAGTCGTCGGACAAGATAGCAAAACTACCGTCAGTCCGACGACTAGTTAAATACAATGGGATTGGTGTTTACTTGAAGCTCGCAAACTTGATTTAAAGAATTGTTACCATCACACGCGCAAACAGTTTTTAAAAAATTCTTTAAATCAAGTTTGCGAGCTTGAAGTAAACACCAATCTCATTGTATTTAACCAGTCGTCCCGTTTTCTTAGCAGCAAAACTACCGCCAGCTGCAACGCACTGACGCGTTTCGACCTTCCATGATCACCATCAGAGTACGACGGCAAACTGACTATCGCATTGAATATATATGGAAATCAAATTTAGATATGCGGCTCTCACCTCTAGCAGTCGTGCATACATTGAACTTGACTGGAAATGTCGGCTGCACAATTTCTATGCAGTCACGAACATTAACTGTTTTTAGCTTTCGCCACATATACATGTATAGGCAATAAAATTTAACAATAATTGATTGCGCTGGTGGTTTTTGTTTAATATGAGCATTCAACACCTCAATTCGCACACCCTGTGCTATTAACAATTGGACAGAACAAAGTTGAGGAACAAGGCGAAACGAAAGTCAACACTCGGGAAAATAAAATTCGTACACGTAACAGCCAACAATGCGAAAAGTTGGTTAACTCTCAATCCACCAATACAAGAATGATCAGATCTCAGACATCACTTTGCAATACAACGGGAATGACCTTTACATGCAAACAGGCACACACACACACACACACACACTGATAAATTGAATCGCGCCTCATTTACAGTGGTTAGTATGAACGATGTTGTAGCCGTCGTAAGAAAGGGACGAATCCGCATCCAACCACTAAAAGAAAAAAAACTCGATGTGTACTTAGAATTGCGAATCAGTCGGATCTTTGTGGAACTGATAGTGCAAAGCGATAACTCGCGAACGCGAAATAGCGGCACAACCGTCAGTTACACATGACAAGGTGTTAGGATCTTCTGTTCCAGCGGTTCACTGAAATTGTCGATGCATGTACTCGATTATCATGTGCATACGGCTTCCTTATGCAGTGCCGCGACCGGCTGAATTGATAAACCCTAATTAGGTAGGACGATAATGGAGCAATGTAGAGCTATTCTATAAAACTGGTTGATTCGAATTTTTTGCTCTTCATTAGAGCCCTGTGTCGCTCAAAAAACCATGTTCTGAGCAAAACCAAGCATAACTATAAGTAAGCACAGTGGTTCAAGTGGTGGCGGCTACTGTCTGTCATCTTTCAAGCATAGCCTGCTCATTGGCATCGGATTTGGCACTACTAAACCCCATGATGTTTCATCGCCGCATAAAAATGCAATTCATAGCTATATTCATAGCTCAAAGTCCACATCGAAACCAACTTATTGTGAAATCGAAATGTCAGTCTTAAATGAATTGCATTTCACAAATGAAGGACTGAAACTCATGTGAGATACGCTATAAACCAGAACGGTCACCAATCGTACGATAAATCATAGAAAGCTGCTACTGTTCACACTAAGAGTTGAGTGATAGACTAAAACACGATTGGTTTATCTAAAGGCTTCAAATTTGATTTAAGTCATTTGTTTCATCAAACGCATAACCAAGGACTGCTCAGAGGTATGTTACATAGATATGTCGAAAGCATCAAAAATCGTATTTACGCAACTTCATAGCAATTTTGAAACCACTATTCCAGCCAATTTCAATGCATACAAAAATACGAAGGTGTGAGCTGCACTTACGATGTTTCATACTTTATATTTAAATTGTGGGTTGATTATTCTGAGTGAGTTTTGCATCATGCTTTGATGATGATCGAAGGAGATCTAAACGGTAGTTCCGCTATGTGCGACGAGTTTTAGAAATACTTGGCTTGGTGCTTATCCAAGTTACGCAGACTAAATTAAAGACTAAGGAGTGCACGGGAAATGTGCGTATCGCACAAACATGACTTTTAGACATTGTAAAAATTATTTTGAAAACCATTTATCTGAGTATAGAACAGTTGCATAACAAAATCATTTCTGAAGAAGGCATGTGAACAAGCTTACTATTGTAATCATACTCACTTTAACAGAACACCTCTGCTGTGTAGCCAAGCAACACAAGTCACCAATTGAGCAGCCAACACTCGCAGACGAGACTCTGATGGCAGCAAGCTATATTCACTAGACTGAAACAAGTACAATTTTGCAGAAAGTCCAGTTTCAGTTATGGTAGTGTGACTGCAGTTGTGTTCTCCACTTTCAATCTAGGTTAGGTGGAATAAGACAAAAAAATTGAATCGGTTTGTTAGGTAATTGAAAATTAATGTAAAAATGGCAGCGACGATGTCGGCACCAATAAAACAATCGTTTTTAAGCAGCAGATGTTCTAATTTCAGTCATAGAAAAATTATTGTTTGTGTGGCAATAGAACAAGCACAAGCAAAGTTTGCGTAACTAAAACAAGCAAAAACTATATAATGTAATCATTCATTATCTTTTGCAATAATATATATGACAAACGGCAAAAACAACACAATAAAGCGACGACTAAAAAAATTAGATCTCGCACCTCTGATGATCATCTAATCACAAGTAAATCAGATCTATTTCCAACTGTATACACCTGCATAATGCACACACTGTAGAAGTGTTTTGTAATAGATTAAGGCGAAAATCAATACCGATAATTAGAGAATGACATAAAGAGCAATCACGATGAGTCGCCAGTACGTACGAAACGAGCGTGCAGATGAGATTGTACGTTTCTCTCATGCTGTCTTTTGTTTAACCTTCAAGCTGACAAACATGACCTAAAGAACTGTTGGTTATCACAACACGCACAATTAATGATTGTTAAATTGCATTATATATATATATATATATATATATATATATATATATATATATATATATATATATATATATATATGCGAACAGTTGGTTAACTCTCAATCCATCAATACAGGAATGACCAGATCTCAGACATCATGTAAAAATACAACGCGAAAACGCCCTGCACGCAAAACCCACATGCACATATCAAGTTTGCGAGCTCGAGGTAAACACCGATCCCATTTTTTTAACCAGTCATCGAACAACATAACAAAACTACCGCCAGCGGCAATGCACTGACGCGTCTGACCTTCCAGCGATCATCATCATACGACGGCAAATTGACGATCGAAGATCAAAAACGCATTGAATATATATATAGAAATCAAATTTAGATATGCGGCCTCACGTCTAGCAGTCTCGCATACATTGAACCTGACTGGAACTGTCACGTAATACCCCCTATGCAGTCACGAATATAAATCCGTTTGTAGCTTTCGCCACATATACATATATAGGCACACAATTTCAACACCACCTGTTTATGGGTGGTGGTAACAAATTTTAAATCAAGTTTGTGAGCTTGAAGGGCTGACAAATCCAACGACCATCGAACAATAACAACATCACAGCCGAAGCATCGCACTTTCTTCTGGACGGCGTTTCACCTTCCAGATAGTCAGTTTGCCGTCGTACTCTGATGATGATCATAAAGGTAGAAACGCGTCAGTGTTGCATGGCGGTAGTTTTGTTGGGCGTTGTTCGACGACTTGTTAAATGCAATGGGATTGGTGTTTACTTCAACCGCAAATTGATTTAATTGTTCCCACCACCCGCGCAATCAATTATTGTTAAATTTTATTGCACATGCACAAAGACATACGCAAATACATTTAAGAAACAGCCCAAACAGGAAAGAAAATTAAGAATGATTCAGACTATTTGCCACTTACACAATCAAATGAAAACCCATAATGTATATAAATGATATATATGTATGTATATATATTTATTTATTTATATATATATATGGGAGAGCTTTGAAACGTTCGTAACTAGAAAGAAATTCTTCAGCGATATTTCCAGTCAAGTAAAATTTATGCTAGGAGTACTAGTGGTGAGCGCCGTATGGCCTAATTTTGCTTTCCATATATATACAATGCGGTTTGATCCTCGCTAGTCAGTTCTGCCGTCGACATCTGCTGATGATTATGGAAGGCCGAAACGCGTCAGTACGTGTAACTGACGTTAGTTTCGCTATGCCATTGGACTGATTAAATGCAATAAGATTGGTGTTTATATTGATCACGCAAACCTGATTTAAAGAAGCAAATGTTGCTTGTTTGTACAACAATACGTCCGCTATCGGACGTTCGAACATAGTCTATTTATACAAATGCCAGTTTATTAATGCGTTATGTAGGCCGGAATAGCTTATTACTAGAAAACGAATTCAAGAGAATTTTAGATTAAATACAATCGACATAGGTTAGAACGTTTTCGCAATAACACATCGTTAATAAAAATAACACTCCAAATCTGGCGGATTTCCGGTGTTCTGCAAAGCGAAAATTGAAAATGAATTACGCACAGCGGTGGCTATTTTATGCCACATCCTTAAACCTCAGTGACATAAACAAAAGAAATTCGTACATGATTTGGTTATAGATTGGTGAATTTTCTGTCTAAGTGTGTGTGCGAGTTTGTGCTTGCCTCAGCATGTACGTTTCCGATTCTTGTTTGGTGCCGTATAATGTAGGCATTTAAACCAACTTAATCCTATTTGCTTCCCGAATAAATGACTGCAAAAAGTACCAGATATATAGCGGTCACGTTGAGTTCTGGCGAAAAGAACATGGCCTTTTTTGCTGTGTTCTGCATATCCGTTTTATAATAAATTTATATATCAATTCATTATCTGGTTCTCAATTCAAATATAAAATGCATAAAAATGGATGAACTATAAAAGTATACACGAACAACATCGTCACTATCAACAACAACGCAATAAAAAAGCAACAACGAAATCATAATCATCATCAATAAATTAAATCAGCATTTACAACAAAATCATCATCAATAGAAACAACAACAACAACAACAACAACCAAAAAATGATCAAAATCAATTAAACTATCAATGCAAACAATTCCTTAAATGAAAATCGCGAGCTTAAAATGAACACCAATCCCATTGTGTTTAATCAGTCCAGCGACATAGCAACGTGACAGTTGGTAGTTTTACTAATTTGATGAACTCATCGTCATGCACAGCCGTACAAAAGCCAATAGTAACTAATGTCTCACTGCCATATAACCATAAGAAGCGAACATTGCAATTCATATTGTTCATGGTTATATGCGGACTGTAAAAGAACATTAGGTCGCCCATCCCTAGTCAGGATGGTTTGCATTCGGTTTTCATTCTACTAGATAGTACGCCAACCAAGCGTGATGTGCACTAGCACGCTTGCTCTCATTCCGTTAAACACATTTAAAAATAAAAGTTACTGTGCAGTTAAACCACACTCGAGGCTTCACATGAAACGCGCTGATTGCTGTCCCTTTGAGAGCTACCATTTCCGGGTTGACTAGCCTGTGCCCGTCGGTTGTCAGGTCGGAATTTCTATGGCTACTGGTAAAATATTGCCTGGTTAAATAAAATGGGATTTGTGTTTATTGCAAGCTCGCAAACATGACTTAAAGAATTAATACAAGAATTTAAAACTGCAGCATCATGACCCTCCACTACACCAACATCAACAGCAACAGCATTAGAAGTAACACCAACAACGTCATCAGTATCACAAACCCAAAACTTCATCGATGAAGATGAGAGTGTAAAAGCTCAAAAAAATAAAAATGTAGAAAATATTAAATTAAATGTCAAAAACATCTATAGAAGAAGCAACAGCATAGCGGACGGTAATCTTACTACAAATTATATATTTCCAATTCAGAAACTTTAAACATGAAATATCTACTTACCTTTGATTCATGAAGAGTTGAATCAGGTCGCCGTGCCTGAATTGTATCCAGTTGACCGATAACTTTAGATTGATGCACAGACTGTCCATCGTTACTATCCTGAGTTTCGACAGTATCGTTGCAGGTATTAACACTCGAAGAAAATGGCGAGAGTTCAACACTGAACGGACTTCCTTGGACACTAACCGCTGATAAATTTGACAAGCCGGCTAATAGCAAATTATTCTGATTTTCATTTGGCTTCAACTTGGTTGACAAAAGCTGCATAGGAGACCGCGCCGGCTCAGTTTGCCTACCGATGTTGGAGTGCATATCAGTTTTTGTGCATTTTTGATGTCCAAGCGAAATGGACTCAAAACTAGCGCTAGTCAGACCTAAAATATGTCATCAACACAAATAATTTTCCCATTATTTTGGAAGTAGATTCCGACTCCTTACACTCGAATTGCACTTACCACTGAACTCATCAATTGCAGCTTCTATTTGATATACTTGTACAAAAACCGAATAATTTGATAAACACTGTATGAGATCCGCATTTATGAACACGGATATATATATATATATATATATATATATATATTCATGTTTCATGCTAAGCTATGCTACAAGTAAGGGATGCCAACACGACTATGCCAAGCAATCATTATTGGAAGAAACGTTTACCTGACTGGGCAGCATAATATGAATTTAATTAATTACTGCGTTCGCTTTGCAACAATATTTTTTCAGTCCGGATGATTAATCACGAAGAATGGAACCGAAATATCTGCAAAATACATTTAAGAATTTATAAAAAACACTGCCAATCGAGCGATATTACATTAAATAAAATAAATAACTTTAGAAAAAATAGATTTAATACCGAAATATCGTGCTACTTTCGTACATGGATGTTTCACTTGTCTGTCATTAAAATAATTTTATTGTAAATCAAGGTTGCGTTCTTGATATAAACGCCTGTCCCATTATGTATATACATTTTTCAGTGTAAACTATGTATTGTATAGTGTAGACAAGGCAAATTCTGGAAAGAACATGATTAGTTCCCAATAAGGACGAAACCGGTCTACTAGATGAATTACTTTTTCTACACCATACAATGCTTAGGTTATACTGACAAATGTATGGACATAACTAAACAGGAGTTCATATGAATGACGGATTTGAGATTGTTAGCAGGAACTTTAGGGCTAAAGGAATGCTTTATAGGCTCCACATAATGGAAAGGCTAACCAAGAAAATTAGTTAGTATATAACTGAAAATTGTGTGCAGTTTGCGGCAGGGTGGCTCAGTGGTTAGAACATCTGATTCCAAGCAGACGTGCCAAAGATGAAGCCCCGTTCGCGGCAAATTCTGTAAAGTACGTGTTGAGTTCCCGATAAAGACGTAACCAGTCTACTGGACCAATTTCCTTTTCTACACTACACAATGCTTGGTTTATACTGACAAATTTATGTGCATAATGAGTCAGGTGTTTATATCAATATGGCAACCTTGACCAAATTAATAATTGCTTCTGTTTAGAAAAACAAATAAAACTTTACTAATTACGTTGGTTTGACAACGTTTAATGCAGAGGAATTTTTATTTGCCAGCGCTCGATTGACATGAGAAAGTTACCGCCTTGAGTCGTTAAAAAAATCCAAAGGAGCTTGCTCACCACCGAATTATGGACTCTTACTCTACAGAATCTTTTTGACTGGTCAAGATTATTTGAAACATCAGGGTCAATATAAGACGTGTAGTGTTCACATTTTATTATATATTCTATTCAATGAATAAAAGACTACTAGAGGTGAGAACCCCATATCTCATTTTGCATTCAATATATATATAGATATGTAATGTGGTTTGATCCTCGCTAGTCAGTTTGCCGTCGTACTCTGATGATGATCATGGAAGGTCGAAAAGCATCAGTGCGTTGCGACTGTAGGTAGTTTTGCTATTATGCTGGTCGACTAGTTAAATACAATGGGATTGGTGTTTACTTCAAGCTCGCGAACTTGATTTAAAGAATTATTTATTCTATAGTCGGTTGGAGAGCAGAAATGTAGGTCGAAGAAAATTAACAAATGACCACCACCAAGAGATTATTAACTAGGCTGCCAACAGTGACAAGCATAGATGACGGGATTGCTCTAATTACCTTATTTTTATTCTTAAGCTTAGATTAGAATCTTTTCAACTGACGGTGCGCGAAAAATCTTAGCCGCAACCAAATTGACTTAAAACTGTCGTGTGTATGCCCAAGGTGGAGAGAATACTTTAATTAGCTAAATAAAGCACATGGAGTATATGGCAAGAGTTGCAATTGAGCCAGCAGATCATATTTTCACGGAACATAGATGGTAGGGCTGGTTGGTATTGCATTTTGGGCCTCAAACGGTGCAAACGACACAAACGTTCTAATTAGCGAATTGAACACAATCAATGCAGACTTTGAGACGATCAGCGACACTTGCAATAAAGTGCATAAGCAATACTTGTATGTTCCAAGAAGTTTTGAAGGCATACTAGCCCAACACCAGAGTTAAGGCTTAGTCACCAGTACGGGATGGCTATATAAAGAAATGAAAACTTATGCTAAAAAAATAAAATATGCTTCTATGATCGCGAATGACGCTAATTAGGTGCGATCGCATTAAGAAAGAGATTTCGCTTCGAAAAACTGCGTAACAATAGGACTCAATGCAATTACGCCACAAATCTCAACAAAGTTTCTACGGCAAAACGCAGAAATATTGCAGAAGTGCGAGTCAAATGTTGTAACTAGTAAGCACTTCCTGTTAATTGGAAGTGGCGCACACGCAATTAGCATAAATGGAATAGATAAAGCGGCAAAAAATATCGAGATTGGATTCTAAAAGTGCACATCGAAATATCATTGTTTGTAAATCAATAAGAGCACCAATCAAGCCTATTCTAATGCAAGGTAAACAAGACCAATTTCAACGCATCCAGGTTAAGAAACAAAAACTTATTTGTTTAAAATTTTTTGCTGTCAAATAAGCATTTTATGTAACCTCGGTTGTAAAGACCAAGCGCGGATGCAATTATGTATTAGTCATGACAAACCAAGTAAAAAATTAATTCCATACAAGGCGAAGAGGATACGATAAATTCGGGCTGAATAAAATGTTTCATCTCAATAACGTATGCGTTTCGTGCTTATTACTAGCTAGTTGCAAGCAACGGCCAGATTACGCTCAGAACTCAAGATATAATCGAGAGTTGTTCCGAAACATAGCAAGTGTGCATAATATACGTGTGCCAATCTGATTGCACCTTGCGTTACGGCTAACACTGACACATCCTACTAGACCTAAATAAAATAACTAGCTATTAAGTGCACAATTCTTAACACGTTTTCTAAACCCAGTTTGAGATCTTGAAATAAACACCACTCCTATTTTATTTAAACTGTCGCACAACATAGCAAAACTACCACCAATCGTGAGCAGTAACGCATTTCGACCCCCGATAGACAACCAGCTAAGGGGCTCTCTTCTTTGTAGTACCATGGACATTCCACTTGACTGAAAAGAACGGCTGCCATTTTTGATGCGGTCACGAAAATTGCATTTGTGTAGATTTTGCCACATATGTGTAAGTTCAACAGTTAGACAAGGATTCATTGTTCGAGTGGAGATAACAATTCTTAGATTGATGCAAAATACGCTATTCTCCGACAAGCCATTTTTATAATTGATAAATTCCGAAAAACATGGAGAACATTGATTCTCCGAAGAGGATTGCTATGAAAATTGGATTCACTTGAATGTGAAACCGATTTTCCACTTGATCACTTGGGAACGAGCAACGGCAGCCAGCAGTTAAGGGGTTGGTGTCTAAAATCAACTTAAATTTTTATTTTGCTTGTTTAAGCACAGGAAAACAGGATAATTAATGACGACTATCGTAAGAGTCAACTAGTTTCTCATATTGGTATTTAATAAAAGGATAAAAATATCCATTGTTGCCAGAATGTATGTCATATATGATGCCGGAAAATGTTATGGTTACAAGAAATAGAAATTATTAAATATAATTGCACCAGTAAAAGGTCACCAAAGAAACGTTTACAACCGAAATTTACACTGGCAAACGCTAAGACGCTTTGCCATGTAATCTACGAAGGTATTCTGCATAACTGTTTTACAATGAAGACGAAACTTGTACTGTTACGATGAATAAACATTTTCACTAAGCGTTTTCACAAATATGTTTGAAAACCTCTGGCTTTTACCAGACACTAATGCTTCAATCATCTCCTCAGCCTTCTTAGCCAAGGAAAATTAAAGATCGTCTTTCAAACAGAAACCAAACGAACACGAGAGTGCAATCTATAATCCCACTGCGGCATGAGTGTCGAGCTAACTAGCTACACGCAAATAGGGGATCCTCATTACGCACTAAATCTATTTTGAAACTGATCAAGCAATACTCGAGAAAAAAGACCGATATATATTTTGATATTTAAATGGAAAAACATCGGCTTAGCTGCTCACAATATAAAACCAGTTCCATCGAGACTTAACTGCACGTAATTGTTGATTGATTCATTATTTTACCAAATCTACCAAATCAACTCCGTATCACAAAATAGATCTATCAAAATGACGATGAACCGCAATACTCGAAGACTAACAGACTTATTATGCTAAATCACGATATAATTCTAACTCACGGCAACCACAAAGGTGAACGTTTGTTCAGGTTATACGTTAAAAATACAAAGTGCAACAACTAACAAAATTTTGCTGCTGTTAATTTGTTCACTACTTTTTTTTGTCACTTTAACCTCGTTTTAACCGTTAATTTACAGATATGTAGACTCCATTCAGTGTGAGACATTGTCCTGGCTGAAAGAAATACTATTACACAACAGAAGCAGTAATAAAAGAAATATTTTTGCTATTCAGACAGATCAATTTGTACTAATTATAAGAATTGCTAGTTATAGCTGTGTCGACTTACATCATCTATAGCGTAGCACGAAACAGTAATAAACTATATATATATATATATATATATATATATATATATATATATATATATATATATATATTTGCACATTCATTATTAGTTGCCAGAACTCCCACGGCCAGGCCATAAATACGGTGCATTTGATTCGGTTTCACAACTCACCCCGTAAACTACCGAATTCGCTAATTGCAATCAATTTTAAATTGTCTACCAATTTATGTCCTTTATTCAGTCTTATATTTTAGTTTGCACTATTCGGTATCGCTTTAGAACAACAGTTTTAAATAGTCATCTCCAATCTGTCAATATAGAACAAACACCACATCATATATAAAAGTTATAATGACTTAAATTACAATGCCAGGATTTGATCACATGTATGCTGTCATTATTAAATAAATATAGCATAATACAGCAAAAGAAGCTCGTCAAATTTCGTTCATTTTAAGCACTCCCCAATACTGGCCAAAATTGCTGCCTCCGGTACTCGAACCAAAATGCATTTGCTAAAGAGTCGCAACTCATCCATTATATATATATATATATATATATATATATATATATATATATATAAATTCTGCCAATATATTTCAGATCGATATCACTTGTTGTTGCAAACCTTTAAATCAATATCACTTCTCCAGGAGACAAAGTGTATGTTCTATTAAGACAGATTTGGGAAGCATATTGTAACTTTAGGTTGAAAGAGAGCACCGCATAGGCTACACTTGCCAAAAGACTAATAAAAACATGCTATTATATAGCTGAAAATTGCGCGTAGTATTTGGCAGAGGTTCTGAAGTGGATAGTCAAAGACACCGTTATAAATGAACACAAATATAACTACTAAATATTTAATTTAATGATGACAAAATTTAGAATAAATTTGTAATTACGAATTTTGATCAAATTAAATCTATCACGAAAACTATTGCATCGGCACCTGAAAAACCATTGTGCCGGTACCCTTTACATTTTCAGTATATATTAAATATAGAGAGTTGGCTATGAAGTCGCATTGTCGAAGGCTTTATATGAAGTTACCTTCACTACTGAAGGTTTACACATTCGTATAGGAGACTCTACCGTCCTATTTTCCAACATTCCTCAGCTAAATATATCGTGGGAATAGGGCGTAATACCGGCTCCTACTGATAAGTCGCCAGTAAGCACGAAACGAATGTGCACACGAGATTATACCTTCCGTCATTGCTGACTTCGGTTTATCCTTCGGGTCTTATTTGAACAAATGTGTTACGAAGCACACAATATCTAACACACAATTGCATATATATATATATATATATATATATATATATATATATATATATATATATCAGTTCATCGCAACGAAGAAAATATACCTGTTATAAAAATCCATAATAGCTCGAGTGGAAACAGTTTATGTTCTTTGGAATTAAATACGAGCAATTGTTGGGCAAATATATATTCATTAGATGTCATCATGAAGTATAGACGAAATCGTCGATATCTGATAACTGAGGAGCTCTACATAAACGTTTACTTCACATCAAAATTAAGCAAAACGGCCCTTCTCAAAGCAGTTATCCTAAAATTGCATTAGCAGGACATTTCCTGAGCACATCTGCGGCTTGTTTGTAATTCGTCTTTACATTATGGTCAACACCACGGCATATTAAATAAGTCCTATTAAAGCCAATTATCAATTCTAAGGCGCTTACAGGCATTCGATCATCGTTGTTTGAGAAGTATAGCACATGTTGGTTACCAACAACGAATAACTTTGACATCCGTAGACGTATTTTTGGATCTGACAATAAGTGCTCGTCGTTAGAAAAACAAATAAGGCCATATTAAATTCGCTGGCTTGGTCACGTTTTGCTTATGCCCTCATTTCGATTGCCCAGTAAAGCTCTGTTCTCTCATCCAGCACTAAAATTGGCGTAAGAAACAAGGTGGGCAGATTTTGACATGGCAGAAACAATTGAAGTCACTTACATCCAAATTGGGTAGTATAGGACCCACTCGACTGCCAGGATGGAGTCATCGTGCGCATCATAACTGTTGGTTAGAAACACTTAGCGATATGGCATCGAATCGAGCTCAATGGTGATCTTGTTGTAGATATCTAGTAGAATCATCTTCGTAACTTTCTTTTCTTAGTGGGGCAAAGTTAGCTACGAGGTTTGGTTTGTTTATGACGTGATAAAGTGAAATCCGCAAGGAAGCTGCATTGCTGATGTCGCCTTGCCCGAATACTAACTTGGCCATAATGGTGTTGTGGAGAGGTTTAGTTTGCCTCATTTCTGTGAGTTATCCTGATAAATTTACTCATAGTAGCAAGGTATTCCTTCTGTTTCTGCCTCTCTCTCTCGCAAATCTCACTAATAATTTTTCTAAATTCACTTATATACTTTTTTCATTCCTTATGGTTATATGACAGTGAAAAATTAGTCACTTTTGATTTTTGTGTGACTGGACATGATGATGAAAGCCAATTAAAACACAGACAATCACAATCTTGCAGAAACGGAAAGCTGGAAAAGGTTACTGGTAAATTTCCAACGACAAGGAACATAACACAGAAATAACACGATCAAACATTTCTGAAGCTTCGTGCAAACTCAATACGCTTTACGATTATTATACCTAATATGTAAAAATAGCCCCAGGGATTTCGGATGGTACTTTTCTGTCAACAAAAAGTCAACGAAGTGTTGTACAAAATGTTAGTCTTCCAATATGATGAAAAAGGTATTCCATTTAATTCTGTAACTCATTTTATTGTAGGAAAAAAAGAAATTTCAGGCCTGGCAGTCGGCAATCCTTGACTAGATGTACCGACAAAGGTAGCATAAAACTTGCCAGTTCTATCACGCGTGAAGCCTCGAATTTGATTTTACTGTGCAACGAAGTAAGAGCAAACATGCCATATGCGGAAGGCAAGGTTTAACCGATGAAAGAAACTGGTCATTGGCACATCAGGATAAATTGGAAAACGGATGTTCATCGGAATTCAGTGTAAGATCATTGTAGAGTAAATGATGTGCAATCGTGTTAAAAACAGTTGAGAAATTCAAATGAAAATTTATTGCAATAATTTATGCTTACACGAGGCTGAACACTGTTCTTCTTTACTGTCACAAACGGTCGACGGGATATGAGCGATTTTGCAAGGCTGGCCTAGATCACGATCACAATCGTTTTTGTCGTGTTTGGAGTAATCAGGCGAAACAGTAAATCGGCTGGTCTGTTTCCCACCAGAATCGGTTACCTCCTAATAAAAAAGTCAAAACAGTTTACAAAATCATTGCGTGCTTAAAAATGCCGCAGTACAGTTTCTTACTGGGTAATTTCGAGCTACTCCGAACCCATGTATCCGGCGATTAGACGCTTACATTCTTGATAATGCTTATACAAAATAAACCTCTAAGCGTCGGAATACTTGAGTTGAGATTGAGCTCCGGCGAAACATTTCAAAAAAGGAAAATACAACCAATTGAAAAGTTTCATTTCGTAAATTACATATTAAATTATAAATAAAATAAAAAAATAAACCCCAAATCTAGAAGAGAATGCTGATCATAAACAGAAAAGCACCACATAACGGATATCTTCTCATGATTCTTTGTGTTACTTGGCCTATATCTTATTCCCTATCAAGCACATATTCAATTTAAACTCATGTTTACCTATAATGCATTGGGCACTCCAAATTATGCAGTCCGTGTATTTCTGATTTCTTAAGTCATCCTGTTCGCCTGTTACTACAATCATCGCCATCATAATAAAAATAAATACTGTACATTTGAAAACCACAAACAAGGCTTAGAACAAACAAAAACGCGTACTCAAGACAAGATTAGTAATCAAGTAGAGAATGTATATAGCCCAAATAGGTGTGATAGTGTGAATGAAATGCAGGAACGAGGCCTTACAGACCTTTATACATTAAATAAGCTAAGCCAAACGAATTTCAAAACAAGGAAAATCGGTAGTATGGACTCTTTGCGGGCTACATCTGGCCTCTCGTGACAAAATGCCAATGTTCTCCGTTTAAAATACAAACACGATTTCTACAGTAGCAAATTACAGCATTACCATAGATTTCAAAGTAAAACAGAGTGGCAAATACTATCACCAGATTCGAATCACCTGTAAACTAGATCGGACTATTCTTCAAAATTTATTTAACCAAAAAAAGAACAGAAACTGATTATTCAGAGTCTTCTGTGTGAACTTAAATAGCAGCAGAAATTGAAGATCAAAATGTCATTAGCAATATAAGCTTGGTTACGGAAACATTTAAGAAGAATTACTAGAAAATAAAGGATATCAATCAGAAGGTAACAAAAGAGATTCCTAAAAATACCGCCTTTAAAAAAAGGTTTAATACACAATGATTAGGAAAAGAACAATAACGATTCTTACCAGTTAAAACACTGAAGTATTAATATGAACGTGAAGTCCATGAAAATATTGCACTGTCAGAGAAAACTTTAGCATAAAAGTATATGTTTAATGTTATTGTAAATGGGCGTTTTCACGATTGTCTTACATCGAAAGTCTGACTAAACGATCTTTGCATAATAATAATAATACAATAACTGTGCATGTCGAATGCATTTTTTCATTTATTACAGTTAAAAAGTCTCAGCTGGTGTACACCACCTTACTGACTCGCTACAGTAGGACATGCAATCTAAATCATGCCAAGAGAAAATGGAAAATGGTCAAGAAAGACATGTAGTTATGCGAATACAAAAAAATTCGACCTGCTTTACACTAAGGAAATCATTACTCGCGCTGCAGTTGATGGCAAGATCCAGATAATCAAAGTAGCTTATGAAAATTTAAAAAAATAACATTAGCAAGGGTGTTGATTTGGTGGCATTTGTATGAAGACCAGATAATAATAATTAAAAAAATCATTGGCTGCGCGAGCGATGGTTACAATTAATTAAATCAAGGTTGCGATTTGGATATAAACACCTGGCCCATTATCTATACAAATTTTTCAGTATAAACTAAGAGTTGTATAGTGTAGAAAATGCAATTCATCCAGGTGATCGGTTTCGTTCTTATTGGGAACTCGTCACATACTGTCCAGAATTAACTGGGGGCAGGGCTCGCGCTTGGGCACGTCTGGTTCGGAATCTGTTGCTCTGTCCACTGAGCCACCCCACCGCAGATTTCACACAAATTCCAGTCATTTTCTAAATAATGTTTCTTGATTGGACTTCCTTTAAATTGGAGCCTATATGGCATCCCTTTATGCCTAAAGTAATAGTTAATATTTATTTAAGTTCAAGTTAAATTAAAATATTCAGAATCTGAGCATAAATATTTTAATCATCTGGCCAGTAAAAATAATGTTAAATAACTTATGGAGGCCGACCGGGTAGGTGGCAACTTACTAGATGCGGACTATCAGAATGTTCAGAAAACTGCGAGTTTTCCGGCGAATCTCGTACACCAGTTACACTAAAATACTCGGTTCTTGTATTAGCGACCACAGTGGCCAGTTGATCGGCTTCATCTGAAACAGAAAGCATAGGAATACATACAAAAAATCGTTCAAATTTATATATCTCAGTATATTGCATTAAACTATCCTACCACTGGAGGAATTACCTTTACTACCCGTTTCAACGTTTGGTTTATACTGAAAAATACATGCAGTCAAAATCCTGCCATTAGACTTCAAATCTCTATCTCTTTATCTCTCTCTCTCACACACACTCTCTCTCTCTATATTGTTATCATCATCATCATCATCATTTCCAGCCACACAAAAGTCAAGTGACTAATGTTTCACTGCCATATAACCATAAGGAGTGAAAAAAAGTATATAAGTGAATTTAGATAAATTATTATTGAGATTTACGAGAGAGGGAGAGGGGTAGAGAGAGAAGGAAAACCTTGCTACTATGAGTAAATTTATCAGGATAACTCACAGAAATGAGGCAAACTAAACCTCTCCACAACACCATTATGGCCAAGTTAGCATTCGGGCAAGGCGACATCAGCAACACAGCTTCCTTGCGGATTTCACCGTATCACGTCATAAACAAACCGAACCTCGCAGCTAACTTTGCCCTACTAAGAAAAGAAAGTTACGAAGATGATTCTACTATACATCTGCAACAAGATCGCCACTGAGCTCGATTCGCTGCCATATCGCTAAGTGTTTCTAACCAAGAACTGTGATGTGCACGGGGACCCCATCCCGGCAGACGAGTGGATCCTATACTACCCAATTTGGATGTAAGTGACTTTAATTGTTTCTGCCATGTCAAAATCTGCCCACCTTGTTTCTTACGCCAATTTGGTGCTGGATGAGAGAACAGAGCTCTATTGGGCAATCGGAATGAGGGCATACGCAAAACGTGACCGAGCCAACGAAGTTGATGGAGCCTTATTTGCTTTTCTAAAGACGAGCACCTATTGTCAGATCCAAAAATACGTCTACGGATGTCAACGTTAGTTATTCGTTGTTGGTAACCGACATGTGCTATACTTCTCAAACAACGATGATCGAATGCCTGTAAGCGTCTCAGATCATCAACTCTAAGAGGCCAAGTTTCACTAGCGTATAGTAAGGCTGCGCGTACAGATGCATTGTAAACACGACCTTTAAGGCAAAGTGAAATATTCGCGTTTCTCCATAAATGACGAAGGTTCGAGAAAGCTACTCTAGCTTTCGCGATCCGTATTCTCACCTCGTCGGACATATTGCCTACGTTATTGATAGAGCTCCCAAGATATGTAAACCTGTCGACTATGTCAAGATCTTCATTCTGCAGTCGCAACGTTGGAGTGAGTGGTGGGTGATCCTGTAACATTATCTTACATTTAGAGGGTGCGAATTTCATACCGAAAGACGGAACAACGTTTGCTAATCTATTTAAGGTGGTCTGGGCAGCATGCTGATTGTCGAATAATAGTACGATATCGTCCGCATAGTCAAGATCGACTAGTTTATCTCCCGGGAGAACTTCAACTCCAGCGTCCTGAATGTGTGAGAGAGTGTTGTTCATAATAGCATCGATTACAAAATTAAACAAAACTGGGGAAAGTGGACAACCTTGACGAACACCACTGCTGGTTGTAAAGCTATGCGTTAATTCGTTGTAAACCTTAACGCGACCAGAAGTATTTGTGTAGAGAGCTCGTATAATATTAACAAATTTAGTGGGCACACCACTTTTCGACAAGATATGGAATAAAACATTGCGATCCACCGAATCAAATGCACCCTTGAAGTCTAGAAAGACGACTATTGTGGGACGGTGATATAAATGTCTCTGTTCGAGAACTTGCCTTAACGTAAAAATATTATCTATACAACCTCGTCCTGCGCGGAATCCGGCCTGTTCTTCTCTTGTTTGTGATTCACGTGAAGCGCTAAGACGACGTAGGATAATCGAAGCAAATAACCTTGATACGACCGGAGTCAAACTTATACCACGATGGTTATCGCACGAATTACGATTGCCTTTTTTGAAGATGGGAATGATGGTCGACTCATTCCAGTCAAGTGGTACGGTTTCCTCATTCCATATAGTATGAAAAAGTTTGGTCAACGCTCCTGAAATTATATCGCCACCATCCATAAACAATCCCGGAAGCAGATCATCGGGGCCGGCGGCTTTGCGGCGCTTAAGAGATAGGATTGCATCGCGTACTTCTAACTCGGATGGTTCTTCGGGACTAACATTCCACACTGTTGATGCAGACATGCTTTCGGGAAGCGGAACTGACGCGGGTGGCCAAGAAAATTGATCTCTAAAGTGTTCAGCCCACCTGTCAAGACGACTTATTTTATCCGTTATTAATTCGTTGTTACTATCATTTATAGTTTCGCTAACTTTTAACTTTCTCGGACCTGTTGTGCGTATGAGTTGGAACAAACAGCGACTATTACCTGACGCGAAAGCTACTTCCATTTCTTCAGCCTTTCTGCTCCAAAAGTTTTCGAGATCGCCTTTTAGACTGCGCTTAAGTTGGCGTCTTATATTGCGACGGGTATTATTATGAGTCGAGCCAGGTGGAATTTGGCGCCTTATTTCGAGTATCTCCATAGATTTTACAGAGAGCCAGTGATTATTTCTACGGGGGCCTGCTATGCCACATACAGTAGTACCTGCATTGTGCATAGTGGAACTTATCTTGGACCAAAGTATATTCGGATTTTCGCTATTCAGACCAGTTAGATTAGCCTTAAGAATATTTTCATAGTTTTGTCGGATGGACGGTTGTTCGAGTTTGCCTACATCAATTTGGGGTTTATTCTTAATTATTTTCCCGGAAAATTTTAGAGCAAATCTACAACGGATAAGTGCATGGTCCGAGTCGACATAAGTGTTCCAAAAAGAGCGACAATCCTGGATGCAACCACGCCATCTATAACTAATTACTACATGATCTATTTGAGTCCACCGTTGTCCGGGTGCTGGAGGACGCCATGTAGCACAACGTTTAACACTACGTCTGAAATTTGTACTACTTAAATATAGTCTATGTTCAGCGCAGCTATCCAAAAGCCGTTCACCATTATCATTGCGAGTCGAGCTTAGAGTGTATCTTCCACCTAAATAAAATTCTGTGTTGCTTAAGCGACCAACTTGAGCATTCATGTCACCCATAACCAGGACTATATCCGAACTTCGTGCTTTACTTAGTAAGGAGCTTAATTCGGAGTAAAAAGCGTCCTTGCTTTCTTCTGTGCTGCAATCGGTAGGAGCATATGCAGATACAACGAAGAGGCAACGATGATAACGGTTTTTTGCTTTGATTTTAGTAGATGTATTTAAACGTGCCGCACACAATCGACTATTTAAAGGGATCCATTCAATTAAGCAAGCTTCAGCTCGCGCGCTAAGGGCAATACCAACGCCCCATTTACCGGCTTGAGAGGACTCTGTGGAACCAGATGTTCGAAGCCAATATTGTCAGTTTAAACTAAACATTGTATAAGATAAAAAATCAAGTCTTCAACGGACAAGGTATGTCCTTACTGGACGCTGAATTATTACTTATGAGAACCGCCGTTTCCGGGGTTCCCATTAGGGCAAATTTGCTTCAGTCTTGCAGATTACCTACTGCATAGTCATTGCCAAGCACTACATGCAACTTTCCTTTACGTTATAACTTACGTATTTTCATCATTCCTTTAATCAGTTGGAGTTTATTTGATATCACTTTCGACCTAATGTTCTAACTATCCCTACCCAATATATCATTATAGAAAAGGGGAACATGCTAGCTTCGGAAATAATATTGACTGAAATTCTCATGGCCTGATACAATTATATAAATGCTGCCTATTTGCACCTCTTTTGATCTAAAATTCTAACTAGCTCGTGAGGTAATCAATGCCTGTTGAGCAATCACAAATTGCTCGATTATCCTGTAGCCGACTTCTCCTCAAAATCAGACTTTCATAATATAGGCTCATTCGCTTCCACCGTCGGTACAGTGTACTCAATTAGGCTAAGAGCACTGCCTCCCAATACTTATGAAGTCAGGGCAAATTAAATGGCCGTTGTTACAGGAGTCAATAAAAAACATCGCTTACGTATAAAGCCTCATCATATAACTTCCGCATAAAAATCGTGTAGTCTCACAGAAATTTATGTCTGATACTATGGCCAAAATTAAATAATTAACTTGGATAAATAGAACCTGCAGCTCACATTAAGGCAAACAAATGATATCTTGGCATAGTAACCAAAAAGGTAAAACACAAAAAGCTTAACTTAACAATTTCTAACACAATTATACACCTTGATCATCTGAGTGGTGCACTTCATTCATGAATCAATTACAAATAAAAGCACGATATATATATATATATATATATATATATATATATATATATATATAATGTCCATTGTCAGTATAAACTAAACATTGAATAAGTTAGCAAAGTCAATTCATCAAGTAGACGGGTATGCATTCATTGGAAACTCGTCAAGTACATGCCAGAATTTGCCACAACGGGGCTCGAACAGAGGAACATTGTTTCAAAGCCTTGTACTCATTCATTGCGTCATTCATATATATATAGCACATCTATGTTTAGAGTCATTATATTCTTGTATGTATAGAACACTTTGTTTCAGTTTACTAGTCATATATATATATATATATATATATATATATATATATATATATATATATAATAAGAAACTGACGAATAGCTCCTGCCATGCTAATAAGTCGAATTGTGCAGAATTGCTAATTAGGGAAATAAATAAAGACAAATGTTCCTATATTAGCATTGAAAAAAAAGTTTGATCACATAAGAATGAATGAAGACGTGTTAGTACTCAAGGTTTTACTATTACACAAATGAAATTCTAAGCCAGTTAAACAGATGCTCATGATATAAACCGCTGTGTTTCTTCGTCATGCTCTTTAAGACATCGATGAGGAACACAAAATGAAAAATTTGAGGTATAATAGCGAACAGAAGAAATATGGGAGCTAAATTTTTAACAAATTCGGCAACCACATCTAAGAGAAGGACTGTTTTTTTCACGAATGGATGTTGTACAATTACCTGATAATTGTAATTTCAAATCAGGTTATTATAGCACAGACTACATTCTGCATCTGAACTTTTCTATACCCTCTCGAACAGACTGCTCATTACCACAAACATAGTCAAGAAATAAAACAAGTGTAATATTGTGTTTAAGCGGCTTTACCTGTACTTGCTGGTAGATCCCATAAAAATTACTGATGTTCGCTAGATAAGTGTGCATCACAAATGTGTGGGTGCATGACATTGATCGACAAACGTGGCTTCCGTTTGCACTACAATGCGTCTCGTGTGTGAATGAAAACACAAAAAAAGTGCATTTGCTGCTTATGGCACAACATGCATTGCCGCAGTATACTCTTATAGAATGAATAAAGGTAAAGCTGTAATCGTGAATGCCAATTTGAAATATTTCCGACAAAAATAATTTTCATCCAGCAAATAAGCGTACCTGTAAAGTCCCATAGAGATGACCTGCATTGTGGAGATTGGTTAGTTGGAGAGGAGACGACCGACAGACCCATTGAATCTGTGGTAACTCCAGGACTTGTCGTTCTAACACTATTTGTGTCCAACGAGTTCACAGATAATTTATGCATCTTGACAATTGCAAAGCAAGAAAGAACATAAAACTTCTTATAATGAATATAGCAATAAAGGGAGGAGTTCATGAACGTTACATTAACATTTAAAGAGATTTCCGTGTGCAAAATTCAATATGTACGTACAGTTTTATTATACTCAAGTGAAACTTGGTCCCCTACAGTCGAAGACTTTCGACGCTTTTAGGCATTTGATAACTGTTTTTCAAGGAGCATAGTTCGTACTTGTTACCAAACACGAATACACAATGCTGACATCCGTAGACGTATATTGGAGCGACCAACAAGTGCTCTTCGCTAGAAACACTAGTGAAGTTCCATCAACCACGGTGGGTCGGTCACATTTAACGTATGCGTTCAATTCGACTGTCAAGTGTAGAATCAGCTAAAGTCAATAGCAATCAAATTGGATAGTACAGGACCCGTGCGGCTAGCAGGATAAGGACAACGTGCACATCATAGTTCTTGGTTTGAAGCCTTGCGCGATATCGCATCGAACTGAGCTCAGTGGTGATATTCTTGTAGATTTCTATTAGAGTAAACTTATTCTTAACTTTCTTTTCTTAAGTGGGCAAATTTAACTATGAGGTTTGGTTGGGTTCATAAAGCGATACATTGGAATCCCAAAGGAAGCTGTATAACAGAAGTCACCTTGCCTAAAAGCTAAACTAGATCCTCTCCGACACAGACCACTCTCCGTTAGTATTTGTTTGACTTAAATTAATATTTCCATTTTATTCTTTATTTTTAATGAATAGTATTGTTAATAAAATTCTTATTTGTTTTCCTTCCTGTTTTTACTCTATTTATGGGTATATGTTAGTGAAGCATCAGTTAAAAAATGTTGTTGATGTTGTCTGTGGTGATGATGATGATGGCTGTATACATTATACTAACCTATACCAGACGGAGAAAACTTGCTTGACGTTATACACACATACATGCATAAATATGAGCATAGGTCCAGGTTTTTGGCATAGTGGGTGTCACTAGAACTTCCAAAATAAGACAGAAAAGCTTGGTATTCCATTGTATCACACAAGAGCCAACCAAGATAGATGTGGCAGGTTGTGGTAAAGGTAATTGGTCGTATTAAAACAAGGAGCACAGGTCGTGACGAAAATAAACGGAAGAATTGATCAAAATATCAGTCAGGAAAAACATAAAAGAAAATCTATTTTGTTGAGTGTTCGACGCAAAAGAAATATTCTCTAGAAAATGCACCATCATCACTCGGCGTGGAGATAATTCAAAGTAAGACTAATGGTAGTCCACTGTGCGTAAGACGGCGGTAACTTCGGATCGTTGCAAAGAAGCAAATCCACAAATCCTATTTTTTCAGGCTAAAGCATTTAACCAAGGTCATTGACATTTTCGTCTGTAACATCAGTCTGTAAGATGTGTATAAAGGTATACTTTTACCGTCGAAAGATTCATGAAAATGCAGTTGGAACATCAACACGTCCACAGCTGTACTTTGTGCCTTGTGTGGAATGCAAGATACAAACAAAAAGTTTATATATTCCATCGTATTAGTACCTATTCATGTTGATCCACTTTGTCTGACTAGCTCTGACCAAGGAAAATACTGTCACGGCTTAAGCCATGTGTGAACCATATATGAAGCCCTATTTCATTATGAGAAAATAAACTAAAAAACAAACTATGAAATAAACAGAAGTGTAAGTCACCCACACAGAGAGCTCCAGAGTGGATATAAGGCCGGATAAATACAATTTTCCCGTTAATTTCCTAAGGAACAGCATCAACGGTCGAGTTCCTCATAACACGGATGTACTCATATAAGACATAACTGTACAGTTTTCGTATAAAGGGTTCATGTTAGCGCCAATACGATTGGCCAGATACTGCCAGTCGTCAAGCCGACAATCACTGTATTCGCAACATAAAGAAATCACAGTATGCCAGACTAACAATCAGCGTGCAGCGAAGGAGAGAAGCGAGTTCAGAGTAAATTTCATAATTTGCCAAATACAGCTGCACTAGGGCCAATGCGTCCGGAAATATCGGCAGAAGCCCATTTTTCTGGTTTCGCCAGAGATCCTAAGAAAGCGATTTCGTTGATGTCTGGCAACAGAGTGCAATTCAGCACAATCGTGAACGCCGGCTAAAAAATTGCCATAAAGACCGTCTTCGAAACGTTTAGCCACGAACCGTACTACGTGGACACTTATTTGGCGCAACTAATGGATCTCTGAAGCTCGTCGTCCTTAACTCCATTCAGAACAGCATCTTCGGCGTATGTGATGTCTGCAAGCTGGTTACCACCACCGATCTCCACTCTGGGGAGTATTTCGGTGACTTCACTAAAGACTGTATCGATAGCGTAATTAACCACTATCAAAGCCATGCTAAATCGATAATAGTTCGATCAGTCCTGTCGGCTTTCTTCGTCATGATCCGCACTCCTTGTGCTCACCGAACACTAAAATCGTAATCACAAGTTGACATGGTGTTGTATCAACTTCAGTTTATATTTTTATAATTTGCAAAAATAGTGAAAAATCTGAGTTCAATAGTTACTCTGAGACTGTTTTTAAACGATGTTCACGTTTAGTCCTGATAATTAATTTTTGCGATTATTCCTCCTTGTGAGAAAATTATTCAAACAAAACACTATTCCCTCATCATTTAACAAAAAAACTCGTTTAAAATAGATTCAACCTATCGCGCGCTGATCATTTATTATTTCAAGAAATACCGGAAATTGAGACAACAAATGGTACAAAATTGTGCCAGTTTGTGACGACGACTTGGCTTCTCGGTTCGCTACGCACACAGCCAGCAGAACTGATGGAAAGGGCCAAGAAAAAACATTTGGGTGAGTGTCGGCGAAGTATTCCAACGGATAAGAAATAATAACAAAAATCAGGTTTACTGCTTAGATAATCGCTCAGTCTCATAAAGTTTAGCTCCATAATTCAGCATCAGGATTTCCGACTTTATTTGGAGAAAAATCTAACACCAGAGGCAAGGAAACAAAAAAGAGGCACACAACAAGAGCAATCAATTAACACACTTAGGCGTTGTGTAAGGAGGTGTACCTTGTGATGACCATTTTGTGACTTCTAAACTGCACCTAAACATGATTTGTCGATAAAGCTGAAAATAAAACGGGCAAACGCACAACGTCTAGCATAAGCCTGATCATTGCACTGGAGTGACATTTGGAATGAAATGAAAAGGAGAGACGAAAATTGATTTAAACTCGAATAACAAAACCAAAGATACAATTTTCAATAAAAAATGCAATAGTAGAAAAAGAAGACTTACAGAAATGCAATCCGGAGAAAGTGTCTGGTTAACCAGTGCTTTTCTTGGCATTGATGACGGGTAGTTTGCATGACCAGTACCTAAAAGGTATAATATAAACGTTTATTCACGACATAGAAATAAGTTTGAAGAAGCACGAAATGCGAGCCACGAAAATAGCTGCAGAGCAGTCGGCCACAACGATGGACCAATTAAGGAGAGATCCAGGAACTTTGGCGTTCAATGCGCATATGATGGTGAGAATTCCGTACCATTATTGAGGATGTGCAGTGCTAAAAATGTTACTATGATTTCCGCCATGTTAGCGCCCAAACGAAACATTATTCAAGTAAATTTACAGTGGTAATGCAAGAGCACTAAGGTTATTATCGAAACAATAAATCGGCTGAGAATTGTAATTTGAATTTACAACTTGCTATCGAAGTCTACTAAATCATATGCCCTTCAAATCGATAATGGAGCAAGGGATACATTAAAACTAGACACGTTATCCATCTCTAATTGGTAGTCTAACAGACCGGAACTTATATATTAATGTCCAGAAAAATAATCACACATACATAAACACACACATACACGCATATATATATATATATATATATATATATATATATATATATATATATATATAGGAGAGAGAGAGAGAGAGAGAGAGAGTTAAAGGTTATTAGAACAAACTTATTACTGCATACGGTAAAAAAATGCACGCCATCAAGTAGACCAGTCTTTCCAGCATTAGGCACTCATCAAAATTGTCAAAAATGCTGCAAACGGTACTCGGACCGTGGAACATTTGCTTCGGTGAATTATAGCTCATCCCTACGCCAATCAAGTAGCGAAGAAAATGCAATTTTTAGTCATATAATAATTTTTATTTTGGGGCATTTGTCTACCAAGTGGGGCCCATTTTGCATGGTTTTCGGTCTAGTTCAAACTATTCACATTCCGTCTATCATTATGTAACAGACGCAATGTCACCTGGGGATGTTGTACCGTTTTCTGGTGAGCTGCAAGATTAAAAAAAAACGTGCCTCGATTTCAGCAATACATACAAGTATTTCATAAATGCCAAATAAGGACAAAATCAGTTCACTTGATGAAATGCATTTTTCTACAGTATGCAATAATAAGTTTATATATATATATATATATATATATATATATATATATATATATATGTCTAATTTTATGCTAAGAAATGCAGATACTTGGTTAACATTAACTATAATAATTTACTGCGTGCATCACTTCGCGGTGGTACATCATGTTAATGCTTCAACAGCACAACACGATCTAGTTGTTTCAAACAAATATGAAATTTTTTATCAGTAGGAGCCGGTAGTATGTACTTTGGGTAATGAATGTGTGAAATTAGAACGGCACAATCTCCTATACGAATGTGTGAACCTGCAGTAGTGAAGTAAACTTCATATAATGGCTTCGAAAATGCAACTTCAAAGCTAGCTCACTCTATGTAATCTATATACCGAGTCTTTAAATGATACCAACGCGTCAGTACGCGTGACTGACAGCAGCATGCTATTCTAAATGATGGGTTAGATACATTTGAATCGGTGTTTATACCAAACTCGCAAACTTGATTTACAGAATAAAAAAGAATGACTAACAAACCGTAAAAATGCCTTTTCTTCCTGCAACTAGGATAATAAATTTAATTCATTAGACAAGTAGTGGACATTTATATAATTAAGCGAACATTGGTTCCGCGGGCTATGATAACATATACTATAACCTAGGTGGCGAACTTGATGATAGTTGACAAATTTATTTACTTAATGGAATCGGTGCTTATGTCAAGTTCTCAAACTTGATTATAGTAAACGTAGTGGTGATTATTGCGGACTGATTTAAGAGTGCACATGAGTACGTGCCTGAGTGCGTGTAGAAGTCATTCTTATTGTAATAAATAGTGAAGCTTGAGATCTAGTTATTCTTGTATTGATGTATTAAGTTTTGACTGTGTTTTCTTTGATGGCTATTATGCTTAAGATTGTGTTCCCGGTATGTTGTTCCTCAGTTCGCCTTACTATTGAGTTTTATTTTATCCCTATTGTAACAGCGCAGGGTAGGCGCATTGCAGTGTTAATCACTAACCAAGAAATATTAGTTAGTATATAACGGAAAATTGTGTTTAGTGTGCGGCAGGGTGGCTCAGTGGTTAGAGCAACAGACTCCGGATCAGTTATATGCTGGTTCGTGCCATGTCCCTGAAAATTCTGGACAGTAGGTGAAATGTTCCCAATAAGGACGAAACCGGTCTATTGGATGCATTGCATTTTCTACACTGTATAATGTTTAGTTATATATATATATATATATATATATATATATATATATATATATAAAGGGAATGGTGGTTATATAAAGATAGTTCCTTCATTTAAACAATTATTATCACCTCCTGCGCAATCAACGATCGGTTAATGCAGTAAAATACCAAATTAGTATTTCATTGTGATCCAGTAAAGGAGATCACATAGCGGAACCTTGATTAAATTAAAATCAAATGTTAATATATCAATAATTATATAAATAAATTGCATTCAAATATTACAGTGGTATCAGATCATTTTTGTTAGTGTAAGCGAAACGATTAATGTAATAGAAGATGAAATTTGGCGAATAGACGATGTTTTTCCTTCGATATTGAGCGACGTCCAAGCAGTAGCCAGAATTATTGCGTGCAAGAATTAAACCAGAAAACATTCGGTTTAGTCATATAACACATTCAAAATGTTACGGGGCTCGTGCAATGTATGCAAATTAATGTTTAATGCAAACAATAAGCATAACAAAATCATTCCTGTAAACACAACCTGAAGTTCAAGTCATCGTTAAGTAAAAATTAATATATATATATATATATATATATATATATATATATATATATATGAATATGTTTTTTCTTCTTAATTAGTAATATACTGTGTAATATTCGAAGGCACGAACATAATAAAGAATAAATGTATATTCTTTTGAAATGCGAGCATTAATAAAATTCATTGTACCCTTCCTGTGTGCAAAAACAAAAAAGAAATTTTATCAGATACAAGAAATATTTCTTTCGCATAATCTCCTCAAATATATACTGCTGAACATATCTTTATATGTCGCATTTATTGCCTCAAAATATATCTTTATATATAAATTGGAAAGCAAAACAAGAGAGAAATATGTGAACATAGAGAGAGTGTGAAGAGCGGAAACCAATCAAATTGCGTGCGTCACATCCAGTTCAAGCTCAAGGCTTGTACGTGTTTCTTTTGCTTGCATAAATCCGGCTGCAATTTGTTTATCAATAAGGCTTCGATGTGCCTAGCTCCTTTTTGTTTTTGCATTTAATAAATACTTTGAATGCTACGTCTGGAGACCATACGTGCGATGTTTCAATGATGTGTTGCTCAATAGCAGACGATTATTCACAATTTGATTTAAAACAGGCGTTTAAGTTATAATTTTCTCTTATTCGGGTAATTAATCGTGTGGTCATTAGTAGATATTTGAGGAGATTATGCGAAATAAATGTTTTTTGTATCTGATAAATTTCTTTTTGATTTTGCACACAGGAAGGGTACAATGAATATATATATATATATATATATATATATATATATATATATATATAATCTGAACAAAATTCATTACATGCACACTTGTTCAATGAATGCTAATCACATTTTAATGATGACATCAAATCGCCCCACCCGAGTTCACTCAAGCCAAATTTTAAATAAGTTGGATTGTTAATAATTTAAGCAAACTAGAAAGACAATACTAGACAAATTACCTGTTTTACGAAAATAAGGACTTTTCGTAGTCATATATTACGAACATCAATAAGAATTACTCGTAACGCGAAAGTGTTCTGTACATACAAGAATAGAAAACGACCATAAAAATGGCCGTGCTATATGAACTACCGCCAAAATTGGCGTCATCTACATCAAATTTAAATCGAACTCGTGGACAGAGTCTTGATCCCATATCTTCAGTGTGCTCCGATGTAGTTCCTATCATGCCAGTTTGCTTTTCAGGTTCTTGACAGGATGATGGCCCTTGTACTCATTCATGTCTTGTTAGGGAACTCAAATACAGCGAGATATATATATATATATATATATATATATATATAGAGAGAGAGAGAAAGATCGATGATAGTCCTGTAATAACATTAGCGATAGTATAGACGCCAAGTAATCAGGTGTAAACAACTCACTTTCGCCATCGTTAACCAAGACTATGGCACAGCGTTGATTCTTCTTTGCTTTTACAGTCGCCTGCAAATCAGAATCACGTTTTCGTCGTACAGATTTGGCTTGCCACATTCGAAGTAGCTCTAACGAGAGGCCAGTCAAAACAGCCTCGTAAAGACGAGATGAACGTGAAATCGCCCAGTGCAGATGAGCCAACGCTTTCAAACAACTCTCGGACTGTTGAGCATCAAATGATGAAGAAGGAAGTTGGCCTTATTGTATGAATGAAATTTTTGTGGAAAACAACACGTTAAAAAATGGCGATCTAACCTTTATGTAGATAGATTGTTGATATAGCGAAAATACCGCAGAAGACAGAATATTCACTTTGTCTACTAGACGAAGGCTTCGTCTTCAAATAAAGACAACCAGAACTACTGCAGGTAAGAACAACTCACGCAAATTTGTTACAGAGCGATACATCCAGTCTACTACACCACGGGACCTATACATTGCATGCAACTTTGAGTTTCATAGCAGTAATATTTGACCAGCTTCAGCTTCAGGTGGACATTCGACAGCATCAACTTCAATCTTAGCCAACAGGACAGCCGCGACCGGTGCGCATTGTTCCTGGCTAATAAGACAAACCATTGTCTAATGTATGGATAACATTTAATAACCTATGAGATGTTCCGTCATACCAACTCATCTATCCATATATATATATATATATATATATATATATATATATATATATATATACAAATTTTTACATAAACAAAAAGAAAGAGATATAAGAAAATTTCTTCTATTCTCCACTACTTCATGAACATATCTTATATATAAATTGGAAAGCAAAAACAAGATAGAAATACGTGCTTTCCAATTTATATATAAAGATATGTTCATGATAGATATTTGAGAGAGACCATGCGAAAGAAAATTTTCTTATATCTGATAAAATTTCTTTGTTTTTGCTAATACAAAAGTAGTACAATGAATTTTATTAAAGCTCGCATTTCAAAAAGAATATATATATATATATATATATATATATATATATGCTTATAAATGCCAACCAATACAGACTAGACCTTACCGTTGGTGTGATGGTTTGTGAAACTCAAAGACTCTTTGGGCTATACTGGGAACGCGAAAGCCCTGTTGGTTTCTCTTAACAGACTGGTCATCAAAGAAGTCAAAGATAGCCAATTTCAATGTCCCATTAAGAACGGGCGACCTAGGAGTCATCTGAAATCCATACATAACCATAGATTTATGGATATGCAGCATTGAACCATTAGCATATTATGCTAGTGTAATGTTGTGTAGTAGTGGTAGTAGTAATAGTATTAGTACATGAATGAGACATTAGCATGATTATAAGATAAAAAATTAAATCTGCAAGACCAGAGTTTCAGTACAGTCGGCGAAATTGTCAGCAGGAGGTGAGACATCTACCAAAACGTAAGCGCAGTTCTTCTATCCGACACTTCAAATCAGACAAGCACATTTATAAAATTTTCAGCGTGCAAATGTAATCGCAAATCCAGCTATAAACCAAGCTTAAGGAGTTAACAAATATGTAAACTTTGGTGAGGCGAAATAAGCTTCACATATATCCATCAGTAAAATCATTTCCATAAAGCGGCATAATGCCAGTCCACTAGGTAGAAAAATATTCTACGAACACTAAAATATTAACGAGGTTTCTCGTTGCATCATAGATAAATTGATTTGAAGTCTAACGATAGGATTTTCATTGCATGTATGTCGTTGGTATAGACAAAATCTTGCATCGCAGAAGCGACTCCAAGCGGAACATATTTGCTTCGGAGTCCGCAATTCTATCCACTTCGCCACACGTGCCGCATACTACAGGCAGTAGTTAATTCTCTACCAACTTGTAGTTTTGGTTAGCTTCGCCTTCAGATGGAGACTTTGTGGCGACTGTCAATTTAGGCTTTCAATAAGATACCCACAATCAGTCATTGCAGAACAGGCACCATATCACCTGG
The DNA here is from genome assembly GCA_029291075.1 of Eudiplozoon nipponicum. Taxonomy (NCBI): domain Eukaryota; kingdom Metazoa; phylum Platyhelminthes; class Monogenea; order Mazocraeidea; family Diplozoidae; genus Eudiplozoon; species Eudiplozoon nipponicum. Next base: position 64,725 of record JAQBSW010001179.1, on the reverse strand, counting down.
AAAAGTGATAATGCATACGGCAAGAATGGCGAAGTGGTAGGCCGCGAAATCCGAAGTTGAAGTATCCGGATTCGAGCGCCATCCCCGGAAAATTCAAGAAAAAAATGGAAAATTCCCAGTAAGGACGAAATCAGTCAACTGGATTAATTAACCTTACTACCTCAGGCCATGCTTGATTTAAACTATAAATCATCAATTTAATATCACTTAGCAAAGTGGCATGATGTCTGCTGTAACCACCTGGAAAAGTGATATTGCACGCGGCAGAGGTGACAAAGTGAATAGTCCATATCTCCGAAGCTAATGTATCCGAATTCGAGCCCATCGGGAGAAAATACAAGACAGCACTCGACGAATGTTCAATAACGACGTAATCAATCAACTGGATGAATTAACCTTGCTACCTCAAAGACTGCTTAGTTCATATTGACGAATATGTAAATTAACATCCTTCCATGAATCACCAATTTAATATCACTTCCCGTGTGGCATGATGTCTGTGTTTCGTTGGAACTTCAAGTCGAGTAATCGACTATATATATATATATATATATATATATATATATATATATATATATATATATATATATATATATATATATATAATTATATAGGGGGCCTAAAAGGAACATAAACACAACTTCCCAAGATGTTTTCTCCAGAAGAAATCTTGAGTAGGTACATATAAATATCTAAGCATTGTAGCGATTAACAGACAATCAATCGACACTAGCCATCGAGGATAAGTTTTGACAGACCCGTTGCTCTGAATAGTTAAACTAAATTATGAATTTAAAAAATGTAAAAAAAGTAAAGCAATACGTTTAAAAATATTAAAATTCACATTGCATACATAAGTACTCAATAACTGTACAAAATGGAAGCAAAGTTAAACGTGATTCAAATAAACGCCCTTCGAAAAAAGTAATTGAAATATAATGTATTTGATAGACAATGGTATTACTCATTTTGGACAAAATTTTCAGAGGAACAAATAGTTTACAACTGCATTTGAACACCATGGGCATATTTTTGTAAAGTATTCTGCCTAGAAATAAGAAAGACACATTTTAAGGGTTATAAAATTAATGTTTCTTTCGATTATTGTTTCACAGACTGGTAACACGCACGGACCTGTGGTGCGCATCTTGAACTTTTCCATAAATGACAAATTATAAACCTAGGAATACCATTATACGCTTAGCTTCTGGATATTTCGTGGATATCTGATAATATTCTGAGTTTCACCAAAGGCCCAATGACTTGTTCTACGAGAAACTGTCATTTCAAATGCAGAATTGCTCACATTGTGTATAGCGGACATTACCTTTATCCATACTGCGTTCTATCCATTGTTTTACAATCACGCCCAGATCTCAGTTGTATAAATGGTTAGAAACTATGCGATTCATGTTTATCTCAAATTCGCAAACTTGATCTAAATACTTGTTATTACCAAACGCGCAATCACTGATTGTTTAATGGTATGGCATAGACATGTGATCATGACTGCATACAAATTGTAAAACTGACGTTTACGGTAAAGTACATTATCATCATCATGTAAGGTCTAAGCCCGTCAGTACATGTGAATCACAATAATTTTGCTATGTTGTGCAATAGGTTATAAGTAGGACTGGTGTTCATCTCATGATTGCAAATATGATTTATAGAATGTGTTTGAGTCAACAGCTGTTCGAAAGCTGGAGGACATAATGTGACGCAATGCTTTGCACAACGTTTGAAGTTTGTGCTACTCCAGTATAACGGTCGCTCTGCAGAGCTATCCTGCAATCATACACACTTATATGTAGACAATGAGTTTCAGGTTTATCTGTCACCTAAACTTAACTATGAATCAATTTACGTCGCCATAGCAAAAACTATATCTGGGATTTTCGCCCTTCTTAGTAAAGAACTTCGGTCACAGAATAAAACATTCCTAATGTCGTCAGTACTGTATTCATCGGGAACTTACACAGATACAACGAAAAGGAAACGTCCATTGATTTATTTGGCATTGATTTCATTAGACTAGTATAAGCGTACAGCATGAAGATGATTGTTTACAGGGATCTATTCGGTTATAGACGTTCCGGTTCATAAACTAAGGCAATACTGAAACCTCACTACCCGGTTTGGGACAATTCTTTTATGCCAGAGACTCTACGCCGATCAAGTGTAGATATGAATAGTACATACAATTATGCAACACTTAATGAGTCCCAGATTTTAGTCTTAGATACGTAACACATCACTTTTTAATTTATCTAGCGTACATATCAGAGCTTTTCGTTGCTTAATTTAGTTTAAACGTAGCATCTACAATGTATGGATGAAAATAGATGATGAATTTCCTGAAATAACTTCGCTGGTTTTTAATATGGTGAGCTAAATTATTCGACAAAAGTCAACTTTATTCATTGTATCTGAAATGAATAATGTTAGACGATAAGAGGCAGATAGTAAAGGAAAAGAAGCAGAATTAACAATGTATGCGTCTAAAGTTGCTCGAATTCACTTATCCACCCTACAAAACTCCGCGGATAAATGCTCATTTTTCCTTGCGTGACGCCAAAGCAAAATGAATAATTGCAAGTATGTATTAGGTGCTGCGTACCTAGTAGCAAATTAGTTCAGTTGTGACCAGAAGGATAAACCAAAGGCAGCATGAACGGAAAGTATAATCTCATGCACATTTCGTTTCGTGATTACTGGCGACTCATCAGTAGGAGCCGGTATCACGCCCTTTAACCACTATATATTTTGGTGAAGAATGTGCTCATGCTGACTTTTATAGTAGTTAAATGGCGTTATACCGGCTCCTACTGATGAGTCCCCAGTCAGCACGAAACGAATGTGCATGAGATTATAGTACTTTGTTCATGCTGTCTTGGGTTTATCCTTCTGGTCACAACTGAACTAATTTGCTACTTATCGGACTCTGTAAAGTTCGTACTACTATTACCCATATAACAAGCCAAGTCACACGTTTCTATGGATATGGACCACTCAAATTTACTTTCATTCAAACATGTACACAGTACCAAACAGCACGAAATAGATACCACATTTATATTAAATAATCTAACAAAGACAATTTAAATAAATGATGTCAAGACTACCGCGAAATGTAATAATTGATGTCGATCAAGGCAAGAGTGTATGGATTTGTTGGAGAAGCAGATGTTCAGAAATTTAGCATATCTTGAAATCCATAGTGTTCGTACCATGTACCTATTTGACAGCCATAGCAATGGTACCATTACCTATTCGGCAACCATAGTGTTGGAACCATGTATCGGTTCGGCAACCATAGAGCTAGCAACACGTATCGATTCAGCAACCATAGATTTGGTACGACGTAACAATTCGACAACCATAGTGGTGGTACCATGTACCTATTTGGCAACCATTGAGTTAGCAACACGTATCAATTCAGCAACCATAGATTTGGCACGATGCAACAATTCGACAACGATAGTGTTGCTACCATGTACCTATTGGGCAACCATATAGTTGGTATCATGTACCTATTTGGCAACCCGTATTAGTACCATGTACCTATTCAGCAACCATGTATCGATTCGGTACAATAGTGTTGGTACCATGTACCTATTCGACAACCATAGTGTTGGTACCATATACTTATTGGGCATCCATATTGGTGGTACCATCTATCGATTCGGCAACCATTGTGTTGATACCGTGTATCTATTCGGCCAACATAGTATTAGTGCCGTGTATCGATTCGAAAAACTTAGAATTTGTACCATGTATCGGCAAGGCAACATATGCAGACCCGATATACAATATATATAGTAAATTGGTTTGAAGTCGTATTGCCGAAGACTTTATATTAATTTAGCTCCAATATTGCAGGTTTGCTCATTAGTATAGGAGATTGTATGTTCCATATTCCTCACCAAAGTATATAGTGGGTATAGGGCGTAAAACCGGCTCCTACTGATGAGTCACCAGTAAGCACGAAACGAATGTACACATGAGATTATACCTTCCGTTCATGCTGTCTTTTGTTTATCCTTCTAGTCATATATGAATTAATTAGTTACCAGGTGCGCAACACCTCATACATAATTGCATTTACATAATTTCACCTCAATAAACAATATCTGAGCAGTTGAAAAAAATGATGCTCATAACTGAATTGAGCGTTTATATTATTATTAATAGTATTATTACAATTATATATTATTTCTCCGTAGAAAACAGTACATAATCAACTAGTCTGTCATGTTCTTGCCATGAATCGAAGCCAATTTGCCCGGCTTAACTTTTGCAGTAGCAATGCAGTGCACATTTAATAGTACACATGTGAGATTTCCCAGGCTATTTCTTTAATTATATCAACGGCGGAACAATATTATACCGGATAATTAAGCATGTTTATTTTTATTAATTCTGTTAAAAAGTTACCAGAATATTTATTACGCAATCGGATCTAGTTTTTAAACATCACTGCTTTTGAAAATTTGACTTTCTTTTACCAGATAAGGTGACATAGTAGAGTAAATTACGGTGATGTGAGTTGAAGGTACTCTGGCCTAAGCGGACAGCTTGAATGTGTGATTTTACTGTTTTTTTAAATAAAACTGTTTGTCAATTGGAGGCATTGAGGTTTATAACGAATTTGACCAACCTTCTGAACATTAGTTAAATATAAAATATTCGAATTTTAGATACAACTTCAAAATTAAGAAAGTAGAATTTACATGATTTCAACGGCTGCAAATAGTGAAAATCGACTGGTCTAGAAGAATTCATTGATAAGTGGGGCTTCCAGCAGCTCGACTTTTCAATTATCTGGTCAGCAATATGCCTTGCTAGCGGCTCCCAACGCCTACAGAATCGCTCCCGACGCTTAATTCTTTCCAGACGACATCGTACTTTTCTGATGGTTTGAAATAAATAGAAAGGCCGACTGCTTAAAAGATACAATAAATGTTAGTATGAAAGAGGCCTTATCATGTAAGAAAGTTGACACCACAATACTGGCATAATAAGCTAACTAAACGTATAAAAAAATGCCTTATAAGCAAATAAGTCGAAGATTAAAATAGAATCGCTTACTTCTATGCGTATTTTTCTTTCTGTTAATACTAAACACGTCATCCAAATAAGACCAGGATAGTACACTAAAGGTAGCAACAATCAACGTGTTACTATGTTGACAGCCAATGAAATATATTATAGCGCAGGTTATATATATATATATATATATATATATACTTGAAAATGGTTTCATCATCTTTTTGGCAACACGGCGTGAGACAGTGCCAAGACACTAATTGTGCTGATCTACACTGGCAGTCTAACAAGGTGGAAATCAATAGTCAAGTCAGTTCTATACGTGGTCAACTTGCAATGTAAAATAAAAGCCAACATATTGTCAGGTGATTTGGTTATGAGCCTTCAATGGCCAATATTTACATTAGCAGCTGAAAATATCAACCACTAGTGACACTTGTATTATAAGAAACAGTACATCAAGCAGAAATACGGTACGAGCTAATAAATCAGATCCCGGTATCAAACACATGATAGGCGACACTATTTCTTTCTCAGCTACATAAAAATGCTCTCACAATGGCTAAACCGAAAGTAGACGTTTACCGTATAATGCATTAACTACAACAATAGTGTACTTAAATGCTCTGAGAACAACCGATTGCACAACCCAACGAACAAAGTCAGGAAGATCTGCTCTCAACACAAAGTCAAGGAAGAGTTAAAGTAAGCAAGGAAGACTTGGGAAATAACAAAACTTTACCGAAAGGGTTCAGGAAAATCAAGTATAGAATACGCCCCACTTGGATTACTGAAGTGGAAAAATGTATTTATAAATTTTCTGTTTAGCGACGACTTATCAGTCACGATATCTGTTCGACATATAAAACCAATTGAAAGAGACAAGCATACCTAACGCCAACAATAGCATCACCTTCAGCACACAAAAAATCAACTATTCAGAGCGTCAAATTTAGTAGAGTAAGCAGTTAAACTTTCGATTGGCAGACGAAACTTGCCCTCCGCAACTGGAACTCCTCTTCTCGTTAAATCAATGCATACATTTAAAAAGGATTACCGCGTAATAAAACCGAACTCAACTGATCTACAGGAGAAATTTTTAGAAATTAAAATTTTATTCTAATAGAAAAAGATTGTTCAAAAGAAAAATGCATATATATATATATATATATATATATATATATATATATATATATATATATATATACTCTCAAATTGGATAGTGGCCATTTATTTCTAGATTACTAAACTTCGCTTTAGAATTTTTCGTTTATATACATTCTGGGTTTTCATTTAATTATGCCGGTGGCAACAAATCTGACTCGATTTTAAATTGTTGCCATCCACATAATCAAATGAATACCCAGAATGTATATAACTGAAATATTGTAAAGCGAAGTTTAGTAATCTCGAAATAAATGGCCATTATCCACTTTGTTATTAATGTGTTTTTTCTTCCTAATTAAAAATATACTGTGTAATATTCGAAGGCAATGGACATTATATATATATATATATATATATATATATATATATATATATATATATATATATTCATTATACCCTTACCATGTACAAAAATAAGAAAATAAATTTATCCACTTGTAGCAGTATAATTTCATTTTGTTTTACTGAAGAATACAATGAAACTAATTAAAACTCGTTTTTCAAAGATTATATATATATATATATATATATATATATATATATATATATATATATATTAGTCCACGAAGTTCAAAAAGCAGAAATTTAAACTAAAAAAGTTCCATATGGGGCTTGGACATCCCAATGCTAATGCCGGTAAACAGACAGTTTTCGTTTGCACAATTATGGAAAACGTTTATTTATTGCACTAGTCCCAAATAAAGGAGCACAGCCGCATATTTAAACTTCAATAAAATTGGTGAGCATTTTTGTTGTATGCCGCGTTTATCGCAGGAAAAGATTTTCACTTTCAGAAGCACGTACAGCACCAATCTCATTTCACACACGCCAAGTTGGCATGTGCTCCAACAAGCGTGAATTCGACCTTCTACTGCTTCTGCCAACAAACGATTGCCCACAAATACAATTATAATTGTCGGTAACGTCAGAGTTGGGTTAAAGTGGAATATTAGCTTTAACAATGAGTAAAGGTAGTTCAGTAGTAGATGTAATCAAAATCAAATTAACTGCGTAATATTTGATCGCCAAAGCCTTACGCAACCAATCTTCAATGCGTTGCATTGCCTCTTCACCTTTACATGAGAGAGGAATTAACACCGGTTTCTTTTCAACTATACAAACATTCACAACTTGTTTTACTATAGAATCAGGTTTAAGCTTAAATCTGGTGGATAAACATTAATGATGCGAGTATCAAGCACGCAATCCAACTCAGTATGAAAACACTGTTTGGCAAATAAAGATGCAATATCCTACTACGCAGTCTTAACTAAGTCTTTGATCCATTGTGATAGGCAATAAATTTTGAAGCTTAAATGCTTTCTTACGGAAGACTGATCTGCACAATGCGACATCAGTCATAGGTTTGAGCAACACATCAAGAAAAGCTCGAAGTTTATCCGCTCGGTTTTAAGTTTTAAATCGAGTATTTGATGTCATTTATTGAAACCTATTAAATAGTTATTCAGCCTGCACGCGGTTTCCGGAGAACAGCAATGTATCATAAAAATAACAGTTGTATAGTCTCAATACAATTAATAGTTCCGAAATATAACGTAACAATTTGGGCATAAAAATAAAGACAGTGAACAAATCCAAATCCAAACCCGTTCCTAGACCATCTATTTGTCGGTGTAGCTGGACATGTAAAATTAATTGAAAATATGAAGAACACATATGAGTAAAATGTCTAATTGGGCTATACTTAGTTTAAAATTTGGGAAAGTCTTGCAAACATACGGACAATCAACTCAATATTTGAATCCACTGTCATCATGATTTCCCCATATATTTATGATGACAGTGGATTCAAACATTTCGGTACGCAATCCGAAAATCAGGTCAGTAATCTATTCCCTGTTGCGCAACATGTTTCTTTTAAATCAACTCAATAGTTCTCTTTAGAGAAAAAACGCAATTACCAAACATCAAACGAACTCATCCAAAGATTTTTAATGGCTTCCAACAAAATTTTATAGATATGTATAAACCCAATATAATAAAACCCGTGGTAAATGTTTGAGGAATTGATAAAACAGGGTATATTCACCAACAAAATAAAGGCGAAGAGGCAACAGATTGTTTTGCGTGCTGGCGTTCACATATTTGCAGTTGACAATTATGATTACATACGCCATCGAACTTCCCCCAACTTAGTATGAAAGTCAAAATTGCCCTGCGATCTACATCTAAATATAAATAAATAAGAATTGCATCTGTTGTCAATCGCGTTTAATTGGATGTGGTAGAAGACTGATGTCAAGCTTATCAGAGCACAAAATAACATGGTCCTGTAAAATACGATTGATGTTGCATGTGCGTCTACTGTATAGAAATTGTGCAGTCGACATTTTTAGTCAAGTTCAATGTATGCGAGACTGCTAGAGGTGAGAACCGCATATCTAACTTTGATTTCCATATCCGCCAAAAAATGGTCAACAGGCGATGATCGGCGAAGTGAACGCGTCATGCGTTGCGGTTGGTGGTAGTTTTGTTATGTTGTTCGACGAATGGTTAAAGAATGGATTGGTGTCACTCTGCTCAAACTTGACTTAGCATCTGTTACTACCACCCGCGCAAACAATTATTGTTAAATTGTATTGCCTATATATGTATATGTGGCGAAAGCTACAAACATTTAATGTTCATGACTGCATAGAAATTGTGCAGCCGACATTTCCAGTCAAATTCAATGTATGCGAGACTGCTAGAGATGAGGGTCGCATATCTAACTTTGCTTTCCTTATATATACGTGATGCGGTTTGATTCCCGTGAGTCAGTTTTGCCGTCGTGCTCTGATGATGATCATGGACGGTGGAAACGCGTCAGTATGCGTGACTTACGGTAGTTTTGATTAAAAAGTGCGACTGGTTAAATAAAATGGGATTGGTTTTTGTATGCAGCTCGCAAACTTCATGTAAAGAAACCTTGTTATCCGTCGAAATTACATTCAATAAAACAAACAGAACTTGTCAATAGAATCAATTGCGCAATCGCTGTCCTAATCACCAACGTCGGTAACCACACAACGATAAAAACCATTATTATTACAATCTACTCATCTTTCGTTGTCATCAGTGGCACACATCAGCAATAATTTTAATAAAAAATATTAGCAATCACAATAACCGCAAAGTCGAGTGTTTGTCGAACCGAGAATTCACTAATAGAAGAGTAACCATATATCGGTAATTAAATAGGCTTATTGTGAGAATCAACCATATCCGCACATGCACACAGATCCATAGGCATTCGTATACCAACACTTAACTAGCAACAACCCACTCGATTGACGGTGCAAATAAACAAAATGAAGTTTAAAAATTAACTGAAAATAGCTTATTTAACACCTGGCAACCTTTGAAGAAATATATTATCGTTAATTAAAAAAACTGAAAACTAATAAGACCATTTATTCACAACAGGCATACGTTCAATCATTTCTACAACAAAAGTCCTTCCCTTTCTCTCTCTCTCTCTCTCTCTCTCTCTCTATGATGGATGGATGGAGAGTAGAGATATAGAGTATATATATATATATATATATATATATTGACGATAAACCCTCAGACAATCAGCCGAAGGCTTAAAAGAATGTAATGCTGAGAACCCATCAATTGTGGCCAAAAATTACATCAGAAAATGATGAAATTCAAGATTTTACCGACCTAAGAGTGCTATCAATTGTCCCGTACAAGAAAAATGCGGTCAAATCCACAACAAGAAGGACAGTACTGCGCAACGAGATTCATCTTTTAGAAACCCTCAAGTGACGGGAACTGCAGGAATCGAGCCCACGGCCACTTGTTTTATAGCCATACAGCTGAAATGCAGTCGCTATAAAATTTCGAATTTCAAGTAACAGGCGGAGCACATAGTATAGAAAATGCGTTGTCTTGCTCCAGACAGAATGGTTAAGGACTCGATTCACCTATGCAAAAATTTTGACTACTATTGCAGAACTGCTCAGTAAGGACGAAAACTTAGGCAAGTAGATGGATTTCAATTTCTATCATAATCAAAGGTTTGGTTACACCAATAATAAATATCAAACTTTAGCTAGTGAAAGTGCTTCAATACAAATATACGTACATATTTGTGTATTCAATTTTGTATTAGGTGTTCCGCACCTGGTAAAAAATATGTTCAAATAGTGCCAGAAATATAAACAAAGTATAATCACATTTTCTAATTTTGGTTTATACTTCTGGTCCTATTTGAACTACTTTTTTACTCTATGTGAAAAGCCTAATACAAAATTTAATATACATTTGTTCTCCGCAACAAATAGTATATAACTGTTACATAATAAATTAATCGATGTCATGATTACCGCAGAAAATGAAATAGTTGTTCAGATGTAGTTTTAATTTTCAATGGCAAAATTTAGCATATATTGAAATTCATTGTGATTGTACCATGTACCGATTCAGCAACCATAGTGTTGGTATCAAGTACTGACTCGGAAACCACAGGGTTGATACCAATTTACAGGCTCGGTACATGTTATATGTAGTGAGTTGGCTTTGAGGTCGCATTGTCGGAAACTTTATATGAAGATAGCTTCACTATTGTTGATATACACATTCGTATAGGAGATTGGACTGTCCATTTGTCCCACATTCTTCGCCAAAATATATTGTGGTTATAGGGACATAATACCGGCTCCTACTGATGTGTCGCCGGTAAGCACGAAACGAATGTGCACATGAGATTATACTTTCCATTCATGATGACTTTTTATCCTTCTGGGCCTATTTGATCTAATTTATTACTCGGAGCGCAACAACTACTATACAATTTTATATATATTAGTATCTAACTTTTAATTGTGTGTTTATTGTCAGTAAGAACTCAATATTGCATCAGGTAGCGAAGGAAGTACATCCAGTGGACCGTTTCCTACTTATTGGAAACACTTCAAGTATTGTCCAGAATAAGCCGCTAACGGAATACGAACCTGGACACGTTTAGTTTGGAGTCCGTAACAATATCTACAGCACCACACGTGCTACAAACTACGCGCAATTTCATATTATATACCAAATTATATTTTCTGCTAAGCATTTACTTCAAATCAATATAATTTCCCCAAATCGCATGGTGTTTGTTCTACAATGACAGATCTGGATGGCTGTTTATAACTTCATGTATTAAGAGATTTCAATAGGTTCTGTCGGTAGCAAAAAGGCTAATAATAAAATATAAGCTGGAATATGACACCAAACTGCGTGTAGCACGTGGCATGGATGGCGCAGTGGATGGGATCACAGACTCCGAGCCAAACGTGCCAAGGTTCGTATTCCCCCAACAGCTAATTCTGCATAAAGCCTGAAGAGTTCCCAATAAGGACGAAACCGGTCCACTGGATGAATTTTCTTTCCTATCTGATGCAGTATCAAGTTTATATTGCCAATAGACGCATAATAGAAATCCTGCCATTTAATTTAGAATCTATATATATATATATATATATATATATATATATATATATATATATATATAGCATAACATGAAGCAAAACTGACCGATCATGCACTGAAATTTCTTTATCGGCAACTGCGTTTAATAAATGTACACCTTGTGACTGGTTACAACCAGACTGGGGCTTTGCAGCTGACTCCACATTGCCGTCTCCAGATGCCTTTTTGTGCGCTTCTTTCCCACTGTGTTGCAGACCTTTTAACTCCCCGGGCCCACATTCACGAGTTATACACCTAAGCACATGATTACAAGTCAAAATAACCTCCAGAAGGAGTCTAACGCTACGTTTGACAAAAACAGTTTCCAGCCAGTCCAGTAGGCGGCCATTCCTATTGAGCTCCAACAAATAAAAAGCTTTGTGTCTAGTTTCAATTGTACCGTGTAAGCGAACCATGAATGGCACCCAACATTGGGTATTAACTCCGATAGGCTCAATTGGGGCATTTGACAACTGACTTCTTGCCAGCAGATTGTTTTGCCAACTCGTAGAGGAGACGTCCGGCGCAGTGCAAGCTGACGACAGAGACGAGCAATCAATGCCTTCGCGACAATTTGGAATTGGCAAGTTGTAGCCAAACTTTAAGTCTGTTTCAGGCCCGCCTGTTGAATCGTGCACAGTGCATCGCTCGGCTGGAGAAGGTGTACACTTATTTGTTTGGCCTAGGGCAAATATTTGACCCGTACTGCGTCTCTCACCTGCACGCCGATATAAGAAGTTAGTAGATGCGGAAGATGCTTGTATCTCGCTTCGACTTGGTTCACAGTCTCGCGCCAATGAAACTGACTGAATAGAATTAAGAAATTTTACTAAATACAAATCATGGATAGAATCAAATAGAAATAATGACATAATACACTAAGCCCATGCACATTTTCTATAAATCAGGCCCACTATAAGTGAGAAGCGCATATCTGATTTTTTACAAACAACATATGAACTGTGGTTTTATTCTTGTCAGTGCCTTTGTACTCTAATGTTAAGAATGTATAGTTTAAAAAGCAGATGCGGCGTTGACAAAGATTTCAATAAGATTGTAAAACATGTAATAAGGGTTCAAGGCCAGAGCGTATGGATTTGCTGGAGTAACAAATGTTCAGAAATAGTTTTATTTCTCAATTTTGTTGAACTATAGCATAACTTGAAACCCCTTGTGTCGGTACCATGTACCGACACAATAGTCATAGTGTTGTTATGCTTTACAGAATCGCTATATATATATATATATATATATATATATATATATATATATATAGAGAGAGAGAGAGAGAGAGAGAGAGAGAGAGAGTTAGCATTGACGCCGCATTGTTGAAGACTTTATATGAGTCGCCAGTAAGCACGAAACGAATGTGCATTGATTATACAGTATTCGCATTCAGTGACTTTGGTTTATCCTTCTGGTCATTTGTTTGTTTGTTTGGGAAAATGCAAAGCTTAATACATAATTGCAGATATATTAGTTCTCCGAAACTAACAGCATCTAAATCAAATAAGGATGCCGATTATAATAAATAATATTAGTTAAATCGATTTCATTTATTGGAACTAGCGTCCTTAAAACGAGCAAGAGAATATGGTCATTCCTTGTTATTATTGCTCTAATAATCGCTCGAGTTCGAGTCGTAAATTGACAGGTTAGAGGCATTATGTTGTTCGTAAACATCGTTTAAACGAAGTAATTTCTTGCATCGCTTCGCTTTTTGTTGTAAATTCTCCCTTCTTGAGTGGATGCCTCATTTATTCGGCTTGACGTCACGTGTCCTAAGTTCAGGACGTATCATCAGAGGCATTGCACGGCTACTCAAAATTAAGTAAAAACAAAGGAGAGAACAATTTTTTTGCATATATGCTTTTGCGCCTTCGGGACTGCATGCAGGTTGGAATTGAGTTGATATCACTGTCTAGGTAACTTGGTACAGTTTGTCATAACACCGAGATGAAGTCAAGTTGGACATATTTTACATTTCACAAAACCTGAAGTAAACGAATATGCCAACATATATTAATCAATTTCAGAGCGACCTACAAAATCGTCATCAGGCTACTCTGGAACCATATAGTCAAGTAATCAGGACCTCGAGAACTAGCAAAGGAACTTGGCTTCCATTGTGAGTAAGACAGTGCCTTCTATTGGAACTCTCAGGAGACAGCTTCGACAGTGAACTCGCGCCATAGATATCAATGTCACAAATTGTCAAATAAGCAAACGAAATAAAATAGCACAATAACAAAATGTGGCTGTTGATATCAAGAATTAAAAACCGCCGATACAACGAAACCAGTTTTGTTAAGCCACTTTTTCCTGAAAACAAACAGTTTTTACGTTCGGATCGGCTCCGCCCGCGATCGTCATTATAGGTCAAGCTTACATGAACGAGCTACACGAATAACTATGAAATAGACGATTCGCGCCCTCCTTCCTATCACTGAAGCAAATTCCCCGCTTTTACATGCCTAGGTGGCACATCCTTCTGGCTACCTGGATGAGTCCAGATAGAATCAGAAGTATTTATGAATCCCTCAGTGAAGGAAGCTTAGATCTCTACCTATTTATAATTTTAAATAAGCTAAACAAAGGCATAAACTTCACGAGAATCACTCTTGCATAGAACAAGATCAAGCAATCTTAAAGAAATCGAATTAATTGAAGCGAATGTTTCACCAGAAGCGACCAATTTATAGACTTTGGCTAGATGTTCGATAATAACGCCAGACAAACAAGATAATGCATTTCTGAAGCATATTTCACATTTAGAAAGAAATTCTACGTAAGAATGTCACCAAATTCCACAATGATGAAAAAAAGTACAAATAAATTCGTAAAAAGATTATCTACGTAACAGCACAACATAAACATGCCAACAGTACACCGACTAAACAAGTTGCTAAGCATGAGAAACAATAAACAAAACTGTGAAATATCTGCAATTGAACAAAAACGAAAATAGAACAAGACAAAATTTAAATATTCAATTTAAAATCCAACTTTCATGCGTAAAGCATATCCAAATTTATGTACATAATATTGAGGTAGGGGGAAAATGCATTAGTTAGTAAATGCAACTCGTTTGCTAGACAAGTCTTGTCCTTATTGGACACACCTCAGCTACAGCAAAAGTTGCCGCGGCTGAGGATTAAATCCTCGAGCCATAGGAGTTTATGACCTGACGACCTGCAGACACCAGTTAATCAGCTCTGTAATGGTAGCACGAGCCTGGCCGAATTCAATGGGATGCAACCATCATATCGGATCATGTAAATTCATGAATTCGGTTTAACTACGCAGTAACATTTAATGTTAAATGAGTAGGGACCGAATGAGAGCAAGCATGCCAGACGCGAAGAGCATGTTTCGGCTGCCAAAGAAATCTTTAGCCACTGGCGCCTTGGCAGGTGGCGCTCGTCATCTTTAGTCGGCAGACCACCTAAGAGAAAGAAAACTGAATACACACCATTCCCACTAGAAATGGAAGACCTAATCTTCTTTTGCAGCCCACATATAACTATGAACAACACAAACTATGATTAATCGATACTGCATCGGCCGTCAAGCCGAATAAAATAGGTCGTATTATCTTCTGAGTCATGCATGGTGAATAAATTCAATGAGGCCACTGCAGATATTTTCATTACAGATGCTGCGTTATTTTGTTTCTTTTCCGTTTTCAGTCTAACAGTAGCGTTCCTTCATATGCTATGAATATGGTTAATGTTGATCAAATCGGTGATCACAATGTCGGGTTAACAAATATAACAAAATAGTTAAAGTAAGACACCATTTCTTTAAATCTAGTATGTATTAGGTGTTGCGAAACTAGTAACAAATTAGTTCAGTTGTGATCAGAGGGATAAACCAAAGACAGCATGAACAGAAAGTATAATCTCATGCACATTCGTTTCGTGCTTATTGGCGACTCATCAGTAGGAGCCGGTATTACGCCCTTGAACCACTATATATTTGGGTGGGGAATGTGGGATAATAGGACAATACAATCTCCTAAGGATAATAGGACAATACAATCTCCTACGGGATAATAGGACGATACAATCTCCTATCCCACATTCCTCACCCAAATATATAGTGGTTAAAGGGCGTAATACCGGCTCCTACTGATGAGTCACCAGTAATCACGAAACGAATGTGCATGAGATTATACTTTCTGTTCATGCTGTCTATGGTTTATCCTTCTGGTCATATTAGTTCTCCGCAACAAACAGTATTTAACTTTAAATCTAGGCTTGGTTTTTAAGTAGGCCATTTAATGTGCGAACACGGAAACAAATTTGTCAATAATAAGCTCTAACATGGATAAATTGAAATTGAAACTATAATATAGGGTTCTACGAATAATAAAGAAGCGATTGTTTACGCATTATTGATTTCAAACCTCTTGTTCTATAGAACATCTTCAAGCAGGGCAATGAAGAGTCGACACTGTCATTAGCTCACGAGTTGAAGCTTTTTTTACTGAAAAAATCCCACTAAATAGCCGAGTTTGTTCGACACGCTTAAAGACGTACATTTAAACCAATTCTAGAAACCTTAATCTACATTGCCTTTTCGTTGTAACCGCATATGCTCTCACCGACTGCTGCACAGACGACAGCAAAGACGCTTTCTACTCCGACCAAAGCTCTCTACTAACTAGAGCAAGAAGTACACATAGAGAATTGGTTATGAATGAAATGTATGCTCATGTCATGTGCTTAAATGATGAATTCAAGTGGAAGTCACAATTTAAGCTCAATGTGCAAGTTTAATTATGAATGTAAGATAGCTAACACGAGCACGAATTATAGTTCAGTAGTGTAAGGCGTTGCGCTGCAGACAACTATGAACAAATATACGTCATGTAGCAATTAGTTAAAAATGGCGTGGTTGTAATCGCGTTTGTCAACAAGAGCCAAGCACTTAACCATTATAAATTTACACTTACCTTTTCCTCAAAGCTAAATAAGAATAAACCTCAAATAGGTGTAGGCGAACTTTAAAAGTCGCCTTTCCAACAACAATGTGAAGCTTATGTCAAATCGAGGTCATTTGATCTTGATGACGAAAATTCGAATTTATTGTGGACGAAGATAAGATCCGCTATGCGCGATGCACTTACCACTATGCGTGAAATTTTACGCTCATGTAGCGTAAGTTATTGGGTCTTTGGAAACTCTGTGTAGATTATCGAAACTAGGCGTCAAATTTCTGTTAACTTAGATAATAATAATAATACTCGTGGAGCTATTAGACACCAACTTAAACACATTCTGAAAGTTGATCCTGAACCCTTTATATCAGAAATGCTGAAGAAATCGAAGAATCGTTCACATCAGGTAATAGCAGATGTCTGTTCCAACTTATACGCGCTACAAGTCGGAGAAAATTAAAAGTTAGTGAAACCACAATTGATTGTGAAAACAATCGAATAACCGATAAAATGTATCGTCTTTATAGGTGGGCTCGACATTTCAAAAACAATTTTTTTGGCACCTGTATCAGTCCCAATGTCGGAAAATTTGCTTGTATTACTTGAAAGGCACGCTTATTTCGAACAACTGCCAGAACTATAAATACGGGATGCAAACCTTTTTCTAAAATATCACAAAGCTGCAGTCTCAGATGACTTGCTGCCGACATAATTTATGCGGTCTTGACTAATTTTTTGTTTTACTTTATTGAATGAGGAGATCATGTGGGTTGGTTGGAGTGGGTTTCCCATCATTCCAATCTTCAAAAAGAGCAATCTTAATTCTTTCCACAATCATCGTGGCAAACGTTTGACACCAGTCACATTTAGGCTATTTGCTTTAGCTTGCGCTATCTCAGCACTTTGCGCGGATAACATGCTAGAGTAGAACAAGCCGGATTCTAGACGGAACGAGGTTTTGCACATAAAAGTTAAATTTGAGACAAACACTTGAATATCAGTATGACCGTCCCACAATAGCCATCTTCCTAGACCTAAATAGTGAATTTTTCCTCGGTGCATCGCAACGTTCTATTCAATAAAACGAACATTGGTTGCACGAGCGGTGATAACAATTACTATAATCAAAGTTGCGATCTTGATATAAGCACCTGACCCATTAATTACTTACATATGTCAGTATAAACTAAGAATTGTATAGTGTAGAAAAGGAAATGCATCCAGTAGACCAGTTTCGTCCTTATTGAGAACTCATCACGTACTGGCCAGAATTTGCCGCAGACAGGGCTCGAACCTGAGCACGTCTGCTTCGGAATCTGGTGCTCTAACCACTGAGCCACACTGCCGCACATTACGCTACACAAAACTTTCAGTTACAAACTAACTAATGTAACTTGGTTAATCCATTTGTCTTTTTGTTGGAGCTCATATGCCATCTATTTAGACCCAAAGTTCACACTAACCATCTACAATCTGCCACTACTGATGAGACACCACATTACATGGGAAAGTGATATTGAAATGAACGTTTATATAATTTAACGGACATTGGTTGCACGGGCAGTGATAACAATTATAATAATCAAGGCTGCGATATCGATATAAGCACCTGACCCATTAACTACTTACATAAGTCAGTATAAACTAAGAATTGTATAGTGTACTAAAGGCAATTCATCTAGTAGACCGGTTTCGTCCTTATTGGGAACTCATCATGTACTGGCCAGAATTTGCCGCGGACAGGGCTCGAACCTGAGCACCTCTGCTTCGGAATCTAGTGCTCTAACTACTGTGCTACCCTGTCCTCGTGGTGGCTGAGTTTAGATTCATCCCCTCCCTCCGAAGGCTTCCACATCGTTCGCATTGACAACTGGAAATTAGGTACTATATTATCTTGCCTGTCTGGATACGTTTCGGTACTTTATTTTCAGTACTATCATCAGGCTTCTAATAATACAAAGTACAATTTTGACACCACAAGATTTAAGCAAATGCTATTTCCGGTAGTTAGTACGAATGATGTGGGAGCCATCGGAGAGAGGGGACGAATCAGCACCCAGCTATAACGAAGACGAACACAACACTTGCTTGGAAATAAGGATCAACATATTTTTTCGGAACTGATAGTGCAAGTCTACGACCCATGGAAGAAAACCGTGATACATTAAACTGCGCAACAAAGAGAAAAAACCCTTCTATACAGTCAGGATGGAGGCGTCCGAAGTGTCCCCCAGAGTAGATTAATCGATAAAATTATTCGACAGCCGAAATTATTTCCCGGGCCACCTTGAATAGATTGACAGTCGTTGTCCTGTACTTCGGTATAAAATTCGCTCCCTCTAAATGTAAGATACTTCTATTGAGTTGCCCACTACCCAGTTCAGCTCGATGCCTGCAAAGTGAAAATCTGAACGTAGTTGACTTGCTTACGTATCTGGATAATTGTAACAATAACTTGTGCAATATGTGTGACGAATTGAATATTGAAAAAACAAAATCTAGACTAACTTTGTCTACCTTTCGCCATTAACGCAGAAACGAGAGTATCTCATTCTGCCTTAAAGTAAGTATGCACAATGCATATGTGCGTGCAGTTTTATTATACGCTAAAAAACTTGGTCATTTAGAGCCGAAGATATTAGACACTCACATGCATTTGACCATCGTTTTTTGCGAAGTATAGACCATATAGGTTACCAACAACAAATAAGTAACACTAACATACGTAAACGTATTTGAAGTTGCACAACAAGTGCTCCTCGTTAGACAAGAAAATAAGGCTTCAGCAATGACGCTGGTTCGGTCATGATTTACGTACGCCTTCAATTCAACGGCCCAGTAGAGCACTGTTCTCTTAGCCATCGCCAAATTGGCTCAGATGGACAGATTTTGACATGAGGGAAACGGCTAAAGTTGAATACAACCAAATTGGGTTGTATGGAACTAGTTGATCTATGAGGATACGGCCTATGCACACCACACAATTATCGATTGGCAATCCTGTGCAATATGGTATCAGGTAGCGCTTAGTGGCGACTTTGTTGCAGATTGCTAGTAGAATCAATTTATTAACATTTTAAATTTAGTTTGGCAGAGTTTACTGTGAGGGTTGGTTGGGTTTATGAAGCGACACAGAAAAAACAATAAGGAAGTTTTATTGCCGATTTTGCCTTGCTTTAATATTGATTTGACCATAATAGTGTTGTGTAGATTTCAAGGCTGCTTTATTTGTGTATGCTACGTAGGTAAAACTCTCCATCTGAATTAAATTCTCCCGTTCATAAGTACATCTCCTTTAATAAATATTTTGCTTAATTTATTATTTTTATCGATAATAATATCTTTATATTCTCGTGGTTATACGTCAGTGAATCAGCAGTTACTAACAGCTGATGTATTTCAGCATCCTCATTATACTGATACTCATTGGTACCAAACTAGACCTAAAGTTCTAAGTAACCCGCCATGTTCGGTCATTAAACGACAGACAATAAAGCCTGCAGAATTGATATTTAGGTTATATAGAATGAAAAGATTTGATTATATAAATCCCGTATTAGCTAAACATATTATAAAATGGCAAATAAAACTCCTATATTAGATCGGTTACGCCCCAATTTGTTATTTCTTTATTATATATATATATATATATATATATATATATATATATATCTTATATATCTATATAGGTTTTGTGCAAGAATTTCATGATGATATATGTTATCATCATAAAATAAATATTGTGTAAGGTAGCAAAAACAATTCTTCAAGTAGACTGGTTTAATCTTTATTGAAATCACGTCAGTCAAATTCGTGTATTGTGCGGAAGAACTGGCGAAGTGGGATGAGTTCAAGAATTGAAAGCAAATATGCCTGGAGTTCAAGGCCTGATCGCGACAATTTTTTGTAAGTACATTATGAGATCGCAGTATACTTCTTATTACGAAGAAAGAACACATTGATAACAAAGTGAATAATGACGGTTTACTTCGAGACAACTAAACATTACTTTAAAATCGTTCATTTATATACGTCCTGGGTTTTCAATTGATTATGCAGGTGGCAACTAGTCTGATTCAGTTTACTTCTATTTCTGGTTTAGGCTGATTTGTACGTGTAGATGTGTATGGTTCTGTGTGTGTGTCTGTTTTCGTTTAGGGGTCTTTCTCGTTGTATCGCGAAGTGATTTATGAGATCTGGTCATTCTTATATTGATGGATTGAGAGTTGACCTACTGTTCGCATTGTCGGCTGTTACGTGGACGAATGTTTTTCCCCGAGTTTTGTACTTCGTTTCGCCTTGTTCCTCAATGTTGTTTTGTCTCCTTGGTAACAGCGCAGGGTGTTCGTATTGCAGTGCTGAATGCTCATATTGTTCTGAAATTTCTTTCATTGTTAATAACGGTTGTTGCCTATCCGATCGAATATTCATTGTGTCTGATCCAGTGGGTTTTTGGACTTTCCTGGATGCTTGTAAATTGTTGTTGGGTTTTGTTATTCTTGGCCAGTTGATTAATATACCATGTTGATGGAACTTTAGAATGTTTAGGCCAGGTGCTTTTTGCTCTATGTAATAAGCTTCATACGCATAAGGATTTTTATGATTTTGCTTTGTGTAGAATTGAAAAATTGGCCAAATTGGCTGGGTGCCTCGTTTCCAATATATGATTGTAAATAGCTGATTTTCCTGAAGGTGCCAAACCTTTTCGAATCAATTTTTGAAGTAAATGTTGATGAAATCTTTTGAGCAATTCCTTCTTCGTACGTACAATAAATATACTACCGCATAGGCAGAAGAATTTGTAGACTATGGATGATTTGGAGATAATTTGCAATTGTTGTTTGGCATTCTACCTCATGATTCTCTCTGTGCTGAGTGTGATATTGACTTTTATACTGGGAAAAGTCTCCTTATTGATTTTATTTAACCGCCGTGCAATAATTGAGGCTGGTAGTTCACCTCTAAATAGTAATTGTAGGAAATCCTGCTTGACGGTATCCTTTCTAGTACGAATCTGACGTATTATGATGTTAACATCAATGAACCGATCAGGTAGCTCAGCTCTTCATCAATCATGTGTTCAGAGCAGATCTTCCTGATTCTGTTTGCTGGGTTGTTGACTAAGTGTCTACTGTGAGATTTTGGCACACTACTGTTTTAGTGAATGTATTGCCCGGTGAAAGTGGATTTTCTATATATGACCTGTGTCAAATCACCATTTTCTTTTCTCGAGTCAGTTGGATGTCCAAGAAGGGAAAACTATTGTCTTTCTCTACCTCGAGAGTGAATTTGATATCTGCATCAGCTCCAATGTCAAGTCTGATGATTTCAGTTGGGTCTGCTGCGTCTGGAATAAACAATAATATATCACCTACATACAGTTTGCAGAGTGCGAAATGTTCAATCATAACTTGTATACTCGTTTCTTTTAGATGGCGCATGTATACATCTGCCAGGAGGGGTGCAATGCGGCTTCTCACAGATACTCCATTGATCTGACGATAGTATTTCCCTTCAAATGTAAACTGCATGTTTTTTCCTTTCCATATTGTTCTAGTGCGCTTACAACTTTCAGTCCTCTTCCATTGAATGCCGCTGGGGCTGTCTTTTATTAAGACAGTAGAAATTTTCCGCTCCAATCTGGATGTCAATAATGACTTGTGCGCTTAAATCTCTCTTAATGATGCAGAATATTGCTCCTAAGGTGAGTAATTCTTTCTGATGTTTTGACAAGATCGTTTTTGAATAAATTTGTAGAAAATTTGTCCAAATCACTTGTGATTTATTTAGTTTCTTTGACAGTTGTTATTGTCATCAAATTTTCTATCGTCGTTGTAAAAGCATTGTATTCGCAGACATTCAAACTTGCAAGTTGGCAATGTAGAGTCTAAATGAGTCGCTCAACATCTTTCAGTTTTGATTAGTTATATGTAATATATACATATACATATATACAAATACATATATATATATACGTACTAATCAGCCCAAACAAGAAATAGAATTAAACTGGGCCAGACTAGTTGTCACCCATATAATTAATGAAAAACTCAGGATGTAT
This sequence comes from Eudiplozoon nipponicum, assembly GCA_029291075.1. Classification (NCBI taxonomy): domain Eukaryota; kingdom Metazoa; phylum Platyhelminthes; class Monogenea; order Mazocraeidea; family Diplozoidae; genus Eudiplozoon; species Eudiplozoon nipponicum. Next base: position 42,043 of record JAQBSW010001179.1, on the reverse strand, counting down.
ATAAATGAAAGATAGTAAAGTGATTTAACAATAATTGTTTCCGCGGGTGGTGGTAACAATTCTTTAAATCAAGTTTGCGAGCTTGAAATAAACACCAATCCCATTGTATTTAACCAGTCGTCGAACAACATAACAAAACTACCGCCAGCCGCAACGCACTGACGCGTTTCGACCTTCCATGATCATCATCAGAGTACGACGGCAAACTGACTATCGAGGATCAAACCGCATTGAATATATAGGAAATCAAATTTAGCATATGCGGCTCTCACTTCTAGCAGTCTCGCATACATTGAACTTGACTGGAAATGTCGGCTGCACAATTTCTATGCAGTCACGAACATAAACTGTTTTTAGCTTTCGCTACATATACATATATAGGCAACACAATTTAACAATAATTATTTGCGCGGGTGGTGGTAACAACTCTTTAAATCAAGTTTGCGAGCTTAAAGTAAACACCAATCCCATTGTATTTAACCAGTCGTCGAACAACATAACAAAACTACCGCAGGCTGCAACGCACTGACGCGTTTCGACCTTCCATGATCATCATCAGAGTACGACGGCAAACTGACTAACGAGGATCAAACCATTGAATATATATATGAGAATCAAATTTAGATATGCGTTCACCAGTAGTCTCGCATACATTGGAACTTGGACTGGAAAATGTCGGCCTGCACAATTTTCATTCAGTCACGAACATAAACTGCTTTAGAAGCCGTTAATATTATAAATATATAGGCAATACAATTTAACAATTGTTTGCGCGGGTGGTGGTAACAATTGTTTGAATCTAGTTTGAGAGCTTGAAATAAACACCAATCCCATTGTATTTAACCAGTCGTCGAAACAAACAGTTTATGTTTGTGACTGCATAGAAATTGTGCAGCCGACATTTCCAGTCAAGTTCAATGTATGCGAGACTGCTAGAGGTAAGAGCCGCATATCTAAATTTGATTTCCATATATATTCAATGCGGTTTGATCCTCGATAGTCAGTTTGCCGTCGTACTCTGATGATGATCAAGGAAGGTCGAAACGCGTCAGTGCGTTGCGGCTGGCGGTAGTTTTGTTATGTTGTTCGACGACTGGTTAAATACAATGGCATTGGTGTTTACTTCAAGCTCGCAAACTTGATTTAAAGAATTGTTACCACCACCCGCGCAAACAATTATTGTTAAATTGTATTGCCTATATATGTATATGTGTCGATAGCCACAAACAGTTTATGGTTGTGACTGCATAGAAATTGCGCAACAGACATTTTCAGTCAAGTTCAATGTATGCGAGACTGCTAGCGGTAAGAGCCGCATATCGAAATTTGATTTGCTTATATATTCAATGCGGTTTGATCCTCGATAGTCAGCTTGCCTTCGTACTCTGATGTTGATCAATAAAGGTCGAAACGCGTCAGTGCGTTGCGGCTGGCGGTAATTTTGTTATGTGATTCGACGACTGGTTTAATACAATGGCATTGGTGTTTACTTCAAGCTCGCACACTTGATTTAAAGAATAAAGAATGGTGCTGATGCTTATGTCTCTGAAATAATAGCAATATTCACTTTGTTATCAATGTGTTCTTTCTTCCCTATATATATATATATATATATATATATATATATATATACACTGACTTTTTATCTTTCAGCATGCTATTAAATAAGTGTTTTGCTTATTCCGGGCCGATTCTTGGTTGGACGTTAAACCATAAAACTCTGTAGCTCTTGCACTAAATAGATCAAATGTATCGATAAAATAGTTGAACAAAAGAAAGCCCAATTATATCCTCTTGTCAAACGACTACTTGCGGAGTTGACAAACGTGAAGTTTATGACCATTTCTGCATTTGCCCTATTCTTTAACCTGAAAAGTTAATTACGCTTAACGTGAAGCGTAATGATGACATTACAGCACGTAGGCACAGTAATGAACATACATATGTACGATGCAAATTATTATCTGGCTTTCTTTCGGTTCACATAATTAATAATGTTGTTAAAATTACTGACCGGCCCCATAAATAAATCAAGGATATTGTCTTTATCGTGCACTCGAATCGTAATTGTTCGCTTACTTTAACTTATGGCTTTTGCAGATCTTTCAAACTCTCAGTCATAATATTGTCCTCTTTACAACAATTCACAACAATTTTGCGAATTGTCTAAAGACCGCACCCCCAAGGAAAGTTACTATCGAAATATAAACTAATTTTTACTTATGTTTAGTTACAAAGACCTAACTGTGTATATTTATGCATGTGACATTTCGTACTTAGTGACAAGCTAGCTCATATAGAACCAAAATATGACAAATTCAACATGAACAAAAGGCAAAGTTTTGAACATATACATGCTTTACTTGCTGACAACTCGGTAGCAAATGCCAATACTACGCCCAATATACATTTGGTAATTGGTCAAGAAATGTGGGGCAGTTGGAGGGTAAAATCTCCTATACAAACGTGTATTCAAGTAGTAACGAAGTAAACTTCATAGAAAGTTTTCGGCAATGCGCCCCCAGAACCCAACTCGCTATATATAATAAAAACCGATCTTATAAAGTGTACCAAAATGATGGCTTTCGACATACTATGGAGCCGGCTTATCCTCTAAAAGGAGCCAGCCGCAGTAAAGTAAGTAGTACTGAAGCCATCAAGGGTACCAGCACAATCGTTTTCGAGATACCAAGCCTATAAAGGATATCCACAGAATGGTCTTAGAGATACTGAGCTTGTAAAGGATGCTATCACGGTGGTTTTAAAGATAAAATATATGTAACTAAATTTCTGAATAACATCAAAATGTACGCCTGTTACTCCAAAAAACCTTATAATCTGACTTCGATTGATTTAAGTTATTTATTATAATGATAATCATAACATTATTCGAAGAACAAAGAGAAGTTATGTATTCTACGTTTCGGACAACTAATGTTGGAATTTAGGTATTAGCATTGTCTACCTATTAACAACTCTATAAATCAAGTTTGCGAGCTTGAAGTAAAGGCAAACTTGTACTTAGCCGTCGTAGAACAACATACCAAAACAATTGAAGTCACATAAATTGATGCGTTTCGACCTTCCACACAGATCATCAGAGTACGACAGAAAAATGATGTTTATATTCAAACCGCAGCTGCATATGTATGGAAAGCAAAACAATATATGCGGCTGTCACATCTAGTAGTCTCGAATACATTAGACACGCGCCGGTACGTGTGACTGACGGTAGTTTTGCTATGTTGTTCAACGATATGTTAAATACAATGGGATTGGTGCTTACTTCAAGCTCGCACACTAGATATGAATGAATTATTACCACTACCTGCGCAATCATTGATTTTTTAATTTTTTTACCTATTAACAAGGTTTAATTTGAATCCGAAGGATACGCCAAAGTCAATATGAAAAATATAAGCTCTGTACACATGCGTTTCATGCATACTGACGACTAATCCGATAGAACCGGTACCTTGCCGTAAATCTGTAAATTTTGTGTCGGTGATGTTTAACAATTCTAAGGTGAAATTTCCTATATCTATGCAAAATAAAATAGAAAATAATATTCAAAGCCGATTCCCCTATATATATATATACATATATATATATATACTTATATAATTAGGAAAACAACACAAATAACAAAGTGGATAAAGGCCATTTATTTCGTGAATACTAAACATCTCTTATACAATCATACATATTTATACATTTTGGGTTGTCAATTGGTTATGTTATTGGTGACAAATCTGACTCGTTATTACTGCTGTTTCTGGTTTTGACTAGTAGGTGAGTGTGTATGCGTTTGTGTTTGTGTTGTGTATGTGTGTTTGCATGTAAAGGTCATTCTCGCAGTATTGCGAAGTGATGTCTGAGATCTTGTCATGATTGTTTTGATAACTTGAGAGTTAGCCCTTTGTGCAAATTGTTCACTGTTATCTATACAAGTGCTATTTTTCCCAGTATAGTTAATCGTTTCTCCCCGCTGCGCAAGGGTGCTATTTTCGCTTGGTAACAACGCTAATGTTGATTGTCGTGTTAAACGCTCACACTGTTTGGAGACTTCTGTCATCGTATGCGCCTCTGTTATCTCAACCTCACCTTGTTGCCAATCCGATTGTACGTTTGTTGATTCTAGTCGAGGGCCTGTTGGTTCTTGGCTGGATACTAGTAGATTGTTGTTGAATTTTGTTATCCTTGGCCAGTCGATAAGGATATCATGTTGATGAAACTTTTGAATGTTAAGTTCAGGTGCTTGTTGTTTTATGTAAAGCGCTTCGTAGATAAAAAGTAATTTTTCAGATTTTGCTTTATGTAGAATTGTGAAATTGGGCGAATTGACAGGGTGCCCCGTTGCCAATATATGATCGGAAATAGCTGATTTTCCTGACGGTGGCAAGCCTTTGTTAATCAATTTCTGTGGCAAATGTTGCTGGATTCTGCTTATCAATTGCTTCTTCGTACGTCCGATATATGTGCTACCGCACATACATGAGAATTTATAGACTATGAATGATTTGGAGAGAAGTGGCAATTGATCTTTGGCATCCAGCCTCATGATTCTCTGTGTACTGAATGTCATATTAACTTTAACACTGGGAAAGTTGTCCTTAGTTATTCTATTCAGCCGCCGTGCAATTAAGTTATCAAAACAATCATGACAAGATCTCAGACATCCTTCGCAATACTGCGAGAATGACCTTACGCAAAAACATGCACATACATGAAGCAAGAAACAATACAAACGTATACCACCTACTAGTCAAACCAGAAACAGCAGCAATAATGAGTCAGATTTGTCACCAATAAATATGTAACCAATTATTGACAACTCCAAAATGTATAACATAATATCATAAGAGATGTTTTATTCACGAAATAAATGGCCTTTATCCACTTTGTTATTTGTGTTGTTTTCCTAATTATAAGAATACTGTGTTAATTAAAACGGCATGGACATCATAAAGAATATATATATATATATATATATATATATATATATATATATATATATATATATATATATATATATAATTCTTCCTTAATTGTAAAAGAAACCATCATATTTATATGTTTTGAGGGACACAATCCAGAAGAATAGAACCTGTGTCTAAATTACCCATCGAAATTGGTAATTGGCTACCACATTTTTTCTTGCCGTCTAAGCATAACTAAAATATTAATGGATAATATGTGTCAGTTTTTGATGTTGAAAGCATGAGGATCCATAAGGAACAAAGTTTATAATATTTAATAATTCCATTTAATAGTTATAAAAATAATCACACAATGCATTGCTATCGCTTTTCACCTAACTTACCTTCAAAGCGTATTCTTTACCCTGTGAGTGATCGACAACTATTTGAATATTAGATGAGCATATTCCAACCACTTTTAGGTTAAAGAGTTCGGACGGCGCTGTGTACATGTCATTCCGTCGAGAAATCCTTTCAAAAGTGTTCATTTTCTACCGAATAAAGATGCTGAGTGCACATCTTATTAACATACAAAACCGGAGTCGATAAAATTATTAAGAAAGATTCAAAATGAGAGTTATTCAGCATCTCAAGATCACATAGAAACATAAAAGGGAATGACAACTGAAAGAAACATTATCATAAACCTGAGATAAAGTTTGTATAAATAGCACAAACCGCAACAAAGAATAATATAATCAGCAAAGAGATTATATAAAGGTAAATATATATGTTATGTTAAAAGCTGATTGTGGATTTCAAATAGTAAGATTGATTTTAAAAGTTTATAGTGACAATGTATATGATCTAAATAAAGATAACGTTAATTGTAATCTTTAAACGTTATGTTACATTGTGCCATGGTATTAGTATCAAGTTCTTGTTGTTGTAGTTTCTCAAAGATGGGACTGGCAAAGTCATGAAGATTGAAATGTTGTTTAGATAAGAGAGATTTCACCTCTATACGTGCCTGCATATTTATGAGTATGTTAGGTAATTTTGTTTAACTCAGATCGAGTTGCGTAAGTTTTTACGACTTCTGAAAGTGAAGCTATTTATTTTATAAAGTTAAAAATATTTCGTACCAAAAAGTTTGGTGCTCCCTTGCCGAACATTTTTGAAAACTAGGGAATAAGAAAACTTCATCTGAATACATTTCCTGCTAATCGTATCTACTTTTGGAATAATTCGATTAAAGTAGTCTTATCACGTACTCACCAGTAGTGCTCTCTCTATGTTTTGTTCAGCTAAAAGGCCTGTAAGAATCTGGCTCACTTCGCTACACAGTTTAAAATCGCCTTTAGGGTTGCGCGAACGGGCAGCTCAGATTATTTTTTTTATCCCGTGTGATTACCTGTTGAGAATCTATTACTTGTTCGAACATTCTGCTAGAAATGTTTTCTGATGAAACAGCTTGTACCTGCATACTAGAGATAAGTGCACGTAAATTCCATTCAATTTCTCCGACCACTCTGTCAGTTGCACCTAAAACACTAAGGATGTTAGTCAGTTCTTCAGGAAAAGAAGCCCTCTGCGAACTAACTAACTGGGATGCCTTTGCAAAACCCCACCTACCTAGGTCTATCGTTCTGAAATATTAAGGCATCTAAGGTCTTCGTTATAGACAGTCAGAAGAGAAAATTTTAACTTAAAGAGTGACACAATTGGCACGCAGTAATTTTGTTTTCAGAGGACAAAATGCATAAAATAGCGAAGTTAATTGATCCTCACCTCATACGCACAACTAAAGATTTTGCACTGTGTAGCAGTATGCCACCAACGAGGATTGATAATAGAATTCAGAAAGAAGAGATTACGGATAAAAGTGATATTTGATAGCCTGACGGCCTTAATACAGCTGTTTTCAAACAGGACCAATTTCCTTCCAGGTTCTCGCACAGTCTCGGCCCAGGTTGACTGGAAATTAATGTTAATTATTAGTCAATTTTGACACAACGCTCGATTCAAAGTCTCGTTCGAAAGCTTTTCAGAGTAATTGTCCTTAACTGAAGTTTAGTGGATGAGATTTAGCGCATGAAATTTCATATCGCCAAGACCAGTTTTCATATGAAAATCCTAGGATATGCTAAGCGGTGTATCCAATTTGTAATCAAATAAATGCTTTATTGATTTGCTTGACAATTGAAAAATGCATTACGAAATACCAGAAATAATTATGACCCTGTGAAGAGAAGCCGCTTATACATCAACCTGGTACAGCTTATCAGCAGTCAACGACTAACTACACCGTAAAGCCACATCACCAAGGACAGTTTCCATATTAAAATCCCAACATATGTTGACTATCCATATGAACAAGCCATAATTGAAAATCGCATTACGGAAAACGATAAATAATCATAGTCCTGAGAAGCGAAACCAGTCATACAGCGTGCTGGTACAGCTAATCAGCAGTGACCGACTAAATGCCACATCAATAAGACCAGGTTTCGTGTGCAAATCCTATCATAAACCAAATGGATTATCTGCTTTCTAGTCAAATAAATCCTTTGCTGAATTTCTAGATAAGTTAAAGACGCATTACAGACTATTAGAAATAATTAAAGTCATATAGCAGAAGTTGATTTAAAAGTCGAGCTGGTACAGCTAATCAGTGGTGATCGACTCACTAGATCATGTGTCAACACACACACATATATATATATATATATATATATATATATATATTGAATTTAAAAGTTAAACAACGGATCCCCAGTTTGCTTAAGAAACACAGTATTTGCAAATGCTAAGTCTATCTTAGCAGCAATTTCAGTTATCCACATCAAGATTACAGAACTCAGGAATTGACACCATGATATTCACCAAAATACATTTTAATTGTTAACCAAACATGATGTCATTGATCAGATGTAACAAGTATTTCCCGGCTTGATCAGGCCTTTAAAAATTAAAGTATAGTTTCAGAAAACGGATCAATGGTCTATTTATAGCTACTTTAGAAATAAAAATAGAAACACTCGTATCTGACTGTCGCGTAGTATACATTATTCCAGGACTAATGAAGTAGGGAGTCCACAGCAGCTGGCATGGCGAGAATTACGCTCCAATTCTTGAAAAGTATTAACTTCCTGGGGCTAGTAAAGGCTACCACCAAAAGTCATGGCAACCATCGACAGAGTCGAATAAAGTATACTAATTAGTTTTCAAAAGAGCTGGCTAGGTAGCCACCGAAAATAAAGTTAGAAAGGTCAATGATCATGAACCGATAGAAAGGATAAATAAATCGTTAAAATGTTTAAAGTTAGACAAATTCGAAACACCTACAAACCACTGATCGTTGATGTATTCACAAGCGTTGCAGCTGGAGTTCGTAATTCTCTCCGGCACGTGAGCAAGATAGCTGCGATTGAGAAATTCAGCTCTAGACAGGCAGGCAGCAGTCAAATGTTTGGCTTCGTCTATTCTATTAACGTCCTGATCGTTGGCAGCGCCTCTTAACAAGAGATCAACAGCACTTTTATAGGCGACAAATGCTGCTTGCCAGCGCTCGGCAATTTCAGCCGTTTTGCCGATTTCAACCAGATCTAACGCGGATGTGATATAGGATGACTTTTTTCCATATTTTGAGCTCGCACCGCGCAATATGTTTGCTTTCAATTGTCCTAACATAGTTACGCTTGCAGGGGTAAGCTGACGATACGACTAATTTATCATGATCCAGTGTTCCACATAAAACAGTTTGTACATAAATTTATATTCGTATGCCACACTCGTGATGGACACAACAACTTCCAAGTCCTAATTTTTTTTAAAAAAGAATAATATTTTTTGTCAGTTACCGCTATTGTAATTCATTCACAAAATTGGCTTAAAATGTCAAGTGTATAAATCGATCTTTATTGATACTAATTTAAAGTCAAATATTAAAAAAATCGTACGTGCAGTAGAAATTACTTGTCGAGAACATTTACTAAGTAAACAAATGTTGTCTACGCTAATAATCTTTGCAAAGCTTTAATGCACTAAATTGAACCCATGCCAGTCTTATCATTATCATGACCAGAATAATCAAAGTTAAGCAGGAATATACAGTGGTATTTAACTTGAATTCGACGTTTGATCTCAACAAGAGTTAAAGACACTACACGATTAATGCGCTAAGCTTTCCCAGGTGAAGTTTATTTTCTAATCAGAGCCTATCAGTTTCCGTTAAATAGTAAACAACAAGAGTATTTTTGAATTTCAAAACCAAATTATTGTTTATTTGAACAAGATTTTCTCCTAAAATTAGCCCACCATTCACTAAGTCTACATGTTCTATCCACAACAGATATCACTGAAAACAGCAAAATTGCAGCCAATGAATAATATTTAAAAAAAGATCAACAAAATCTTCACTTTAATACCAGTAATGAATTTGAAATAACGTCTATCGTTGTATTTATCATGGCAGACAAAGTCGTTTACGGAATACAAAATCAGGCATATATATATAAGTTAATTTATCTATTTGTGTATCACATTGAAGCGTTTTTGGTATAAATCTTCTATTAATCAACTTTGTGAGTTTGATATAAGCACAAATTCCATTGTATGCGGCCAGTGGTAAACCAAATCAAAACTAACATAAGTCATACGTACTGACGCGTTTCGACCTTCCATGATCAATCGACACAACGGAAAACTGACTGTTAAGGATAAGACTGTCAGTCATATGGAAATCAAATTTAGATATGCGGCTCTCACCTCTAGCAGTCTCGCATACATTGAACTCTGCCTGGAAATGTCGGCTGCACAATTTCTATGCAGTCACGAACATTAACTATTTGCAGCTTTCGCCACATATACATATATAGGCAATACAATTTAAGCAATAATTGATTGCGCGGGTGGTGGTAACCATTCTTTAAATCAAGTTTTAGAATTTGAAGTAAACACCGATCCCCTTGTATTTAATCAGTCGTCGAACAACATAACAAAAATTACCGCCAGTCGCAACGCACTGACGCGTTTCGACCTTCCATGTTCATCATCAGAGTATGACGGCAAACTGATTAGCGAGTATCAAACCGCATTGCATGTATATGGAAATCGTGCATCCGACATTTCCAGTCAAGTACAAATTATGCGAGACTGCTAGAGTTGAGAGCCGTTTATCTAATTTTGCTTTCCACATATATGCAATACGGTTTGATCCTCGCTAGTCAGTTTGCCTTCGTATTCTGATGATGATCACGGAAGGTCGAAACGCGTCAGTGCGTGCGACTGGCGGTAGTTTCGCTGCTGTTCGACGTCTGGTTAAATACAATAGGATCGGTGCTTACCTCAAGCTCGTAAACTTGATTCAAAGAATTAAAAAAGCTAATAATAATACAGCCCAAAATGTAATTTGAAGCAGAAAATTTTAAAGGTGAGTAAGTTATGAAGGGGAGTATGTAGTTCAGATGGAGATACTTGCCTAGATAACAAGCAGAAACAAGACAACCTACACCTCAAAAAAAATACAGTTTAGGCCAGGTTTACTTTAAAGCAAGGCGAACTCGGAAATACATCTTCCTCGCGGATTTCATTGCATCGCTTCGTAAAACGGATCAAAACTGGCAGTAAACTTCACCCAACTAAGAAAAGAAAGTTAAGAAGATTGTGCTACTAGAAAACTGCAAAAAGATCGCCACTAAACTCAATTCAATGTTACATCGCGCAGGGTTTTCAACCAAGAACTATGATGTGCATGTGAGGCATATCCTGGTTGGCAGATGGCTCCTATACCACCAAAATGGATTACAGGGTGAGTTTGATCGTTTCGTCATGTCGTACCGTGAGGCACCTTGTTTCAACGCGAATCTGGCGCCAGCTCCTGATCGTGCGAATCGAACTGGACGGCATACAAAGAACGTGACAATGCCAGAGTAATTGATGTAGCCTATTTTGTTCATCCTAGGAGAAACACGTTTTGGTCAAAACAACGATGTTTACGGCTGTCAGCGTTGCTTGTTCGTCATTGGTAACATATATGTGTTATGATTCTCAACTAACATTGGTCGAATGTAAATTAAGAATCCAAATTCCACTTGAAGAAATAAATCGCGCGTACAGATGTGTGGCATACACAAAATTTAAGGCAGAATGAAATAATCCCGTACCACAGTAAATAGCGAAAGTTGGAAAAAGCCACACTAGCTTTCGCAATTCTCATATTCTCTTCAATATTCATATTGTCTGAATTATTTATACGGACATCAAGATACGTAAACCAGACTACTACGCCCAAGCATTGATCGTGTAGCCGCAGAGTTGAAGTGAATAGTGGATGATTCAGTAGAAGTACCTTACGATTAGATGGTGCGAATTTCTTAAAGAAAAACGAAATAGAGATTAATATTATGTCGCTAAAGTGGCCTATGCAGAAGCTCGTTTATCAAACAATACTATTAAACGAACATTGGTTGCGCGGGTGGTGATAGCAAATTATTATAATCAAGGTTGAATCTGATATAAACACCTGACCCATTAATTACTTACATATGCCAGCATAAACTAAGATGGCTCAGTGGCGGAGCACCAGATTCGAGCAGACGTTTGTATGTCTGAACCTCCCGTCCACGGCAAATTCTGACCAGTATTTGATGAGTTCCCAATAAGGACGAGACCGGTCTACCGATGAATTGCCTTTCTTACACTACACAATGAAGTTATACTGACTTAAGGTAACAAGGATCAGGTGTTTATATCTAGACCGCAACCTTGATAATAATAAAACAATACTATTATCTACCACAGGGGGAAACTTTGATGGCTGCTTGAGCAGCCTATGGGAGAGTACAATTTATAGTGACATATATTACAAAATTAAACAAAAACGTTCAAAGTGGACATCCATGACGGAAACAACTGCTAGTGGTAAATTTTCCGATAATTCACTGTAGATCCTACACCGATAAGAAGTGTTTGCTTCCACAACACATATAACATGTAAAAATATATTGAGCACAACATTTTCCGATAGAATACCAAATAAAACATTGTGAGCAACTGATTCAAATGCTTTCTAAATGCCAAGAACAAGCGCTATAGTGTGACCTTAATATAAGAGCCACTAGTCAATTCCTTTCTCTAAGGTAAAAATATTATCTCTACATCCCTGCCTTGGCCGGAATCTAGTTTATCCTTTCGTAGTATTCACATCAAGCATAGGAGACGGAGTAGGAACATCGTAGCAAATAATCTTGATAAGTCTGGAATCAAGCGAATATCTCGATGGTTATCCTATTAATTTCGATCTCCATTGTCGAGCATTAGAATGACGATCGAATCACCCGAAGCAACCGGCAAGGTCACCGTATTCGATATAACGCGAAAAAGACAAGCTAACACGCCTACACAATATATCGCAATCATCCTTAGACAAAGTCTGAAGCAGATCATCGACGCCTGGAGGTTTGCGGTGTTCAAGTAACAGGACTGCATTCCGTATTTATAACTACGTTGGTTATTCGAAATTAGTGTTCCACTCTGTCTATACGGGCATTTTTGGTGAGGAGACACCACTTGTACCAAATTCCCAAGAAACTCCATGAAATGTCACAAATACCGTTCATGCTACGGCGTCCTCGGTAAGGAAGTGCCTTCTGTATCAGCGCGAAAAAACACCTATTTATTTCGGTGTTGGAATGTTCGATGGTTCCGAAATGGCTGTCAACCGTCCGGCATGGAGAGGTATAATCCGGGATTTCTTATCCTCCAAAAGGAGTCAGCCGCAGTAAAGTAAAGTAAAGTAAAATATTCAGCCCATCTATCAGGACAATGTTTTATCCAATAATACATTCTTGTTGCAATCGATTATTGTTTCATCAACGTTTAATTTTATAGGATATGTTGCTTCAATACGTTTAACAAACATCAGCTGTTACTTGATGCCAACGCTTGTCCCGTCTCTTGAGTCCTTTATGCCAAAAAGAATTCAAGATAAACTCCCAGACCGTGCTTAATTGGACGTCTAATAATTCTACGAGTATTATCATTAGTGGAGCTAGCATGAATTTAGCGCCTAATTTCGAGAAGTTCCACAGACTCAATGACGCACTCTACGGCAGCCTACAATGCCACATATTGTGATACCTGCAATTTGCATAGTAGATCATATATTCATCCACAGTAAGTTTACAATGTCACCATCTAGGCCAACTAACATCAATATTAGAATGACAGCCATTCAACATTTGTTACATCAATTTTATATTTATTCTAGCTTAGTTAATCCGAAAACGTCAGAGCAAATCTCAAACTGATTAGGGCATGGTTCGTGTTGACATATGCGTTTTAAAAAAACGACGTCGTGGGTTCAACTATGATACTTATAACTTAGTTCTACATGATCTATTTGAGTTCACAGTTGTGCAGGGGCTAGAAGACGACATGAGGCGCAATGGCTTACACTACGACTGAAATTTGTACCACTCAAATTTAATCCATCCTTCGCGCAACTATCCAACTGCCGTTCACCATCATCATTGTGCATTGAGCTTAAAGAGTATCTGCCACCTAGATAGATTATTGCGTGGCTTAGAAGTCCAACATACGTAAATCTCTCATCTCGCAAACGTAGTATGGAATTTAGGACAGAGAAAAAAGCAGCCTCACTGTCGCCTGTGCTGCAATCAGTGGGAACACATGTAGATACAACAAGAAACAATGATGATTAAGGTTTCCGGCATTGATTTTAGTGGGCAATGCAAAGTCAACAGTTTTCAGGAATCCGTTCAGATAAACTAACTCCAGATTGTGAAATAATGACAACGCCACCTCTCCATTGTCCGGCTTCGGTAGTGTTGTGACACCAGTAGTTCGAGGGATGGTACACTCAGTTCTGCGTCATCTTAAGAATCCTGCATTTTAGTTTCCAATGTGCAACATATATCAATTTATAATTTATCCAACAAATGTGCGAGAGTTTCATGCTGTTAATTTCTATTAATGTTCGCATATTAGATGCACTGATTTTAAAAACTAACGTAGGTTTAATGAATGGTGGTTTACTTAAAATGTTTCCGATATTTGGTAATGCGACAATGGGCTCATTGCTTTGGCTAAAAATGCTCCTACAAAGCGAAACAAATAAGGCTCGGTTAAACAATAATTGATTGCGCTGGTGGTGGTAACAATTCTTTAATTCCAGTTGGCGATCTTGAATTAAACACCAATCCCATTGTGTTTAACCAGTCGTCGAACAACATAACAAAACTACCGCCAGCCGTAACGTACTGAAGCGTTTCGACCTACCGTGATCATCAACAAGAGTACGACGGCAAACTGACTAGCGCGGATCAAACCGCATTGCATATATATGGAAAGCAAATTGTATGCAAGACTACTAGAGGTGAGAGCCGCATATCTAATTTTCCTTTCCAAATATATATTGCGGATGGATCCTCGCTAGTCAGTTTGTCGTCGTAATCTGATGATGATCATGGAAGGTCGAAACGCGTCAGTGTGTGTGACTGGCGGTAGTTTTGCTATGTTGTTCAACGACTGGTTAAATACAATAAAATTTTTGTTTACTTCAAGGCTGGGTTATGTTTTACGTACTCTTTCAAATCGATTACTTAATTAAGCGTTATTCTCTCACGCAGCGCCAAATTGCGTAGGATACAACGTAAAGCGATTATGAAACGACAAAAACAGATAGAATCCAATTGGGAATTGTAGGACCTGTTCGTATACCAGGCTTATGTCCACGTGCACACCATGGTTCCTGGTTGGAAACCTAGTGTGATATAGCATCAAATCGAGCTCTGTGACAATCTTGTTGCAGATTTCTAATAGAATAATCTTCCGAACATTCTTTTCTTAGTTTGGCAGAGTTAACTGTGAAGTTTAATTTTAATTGACCGCGATTTGCATTTTCGGGTTGTCGATTTGCACTATCAGTTTCTCAAAGATCCGATTAATCCCCATTTCCAAGTACGCATCGAATTCATCTTCTTGTTGACTGAGTGCGGATTCGGCTTTTTCTTCCGACGGCTTCAACACCATGCATATTGACCACTGGAAATGAGGTACGATTTAATCTTCCTGAGGTTTGGTCGAAAAAGCAAAAACAACCAGGAATCTGTATTGCCGATGTTGCCTTGTTTAAAAGCTGACTCGGCCTTTATTTCGTTGCATAGATGTGTAGATTGCTTCATTTCTGTATGTTACCTAGAAAGTTATCTTCATATGTAATAGATCCTCATATTCATAAATCACTCTCCTTTAAAAATTTTGTTCTTAATTATATATTTTTAATATTAATTAATTACTTATTATTATTTTAATTCTAGGTTACTCATGGTTATGTGGACGTGAAGCATTATTTATTAAAGGCTGTTGTATTGTTGTATGTGATGATGATAATATTCATAACATATACAAGAGTTATAGTTAAATTGAGAAAAAAATGAATTTGTAAGAAAAGATGCAGAATTGGAAACGGCAGTGTCTACAGTAGCCAAATTTTGCTTATCCACCTTGCACGACTCAGCAGATAAGGTATTAATCTTATACTGCGCGTAGGCCGATGCATTCCAGATACGTTAGTGTTCGTGTTATTTAAGGATGCATGTAAAATTTTATAGAAATCTAGGTCGTCGATAACTGAATGGCTCATATTCAAGGTACCCAATATTAAATAGCCTAGCAACTAAGCTTCCAGAGCACTATCTGCCTAGGCGCCAGTGGTCTATGCTCTCTTTCGCAGCCGCAATTTATACTTTATGCTTGGCACGCTTGCTCTCGAGTCACAAAAACCACTTAACACTATATTTTAATGCCCAGATATGACGAACTCCAGGCATTACATGAAACGGGATGGTGGTTGTATCTTATTATACTCAGCATGATAACACTGCCAGGCTGACTAACTGGTAGGCTCTGGCCGTCTCGTTGGAAGATTCTAAGGCTACGGGCGTACAATGTATATACAATCAAATTCTCCCATTATACTTAAATTCAGTGTATATTGCATAAAATTACCACAAAATAGAATCAATGTACAAAACTGGTTTCGTTCTCACTCCAAATTAACAGCGAGAATGACTGAGGACACGATTTGAATTTGACCGAATTTGGTACAGTTATGCAATTCATTCCTAACGCCGCCAAATCCACGCAATCCATGCAAATTTCATGTCTATAGCAACCAGTTGATTTGTATTCAAATGAAGGTTGCGACTTTTATATAAGCACCTGTCCCATGATGTGGAAAAATTTGTCGGTCTAAACTATGTATTGTAAAATATAATATAGACAATTCATCCAGCAAACCGGAGCCGTCCTTATTAAACTCATCATGTACTGCCCAGAACTTGCCGTAGATAGGGCTCGAAACTGAGCACGTGTGCTTCGAATTCATATCAAAATTGTTAATTTGCCGCACACTAAACACAGTTTTTTATTGTATACTAGCTAATGTTTCTTGGTTAGCTTTTTCCTTTGGGTGGAGCCTATATTACGTCACTTTGGATCTAAATTTACTATTAACCAACCTCAATCTGACATTAGAGAACGCACACCACTCTACATGGAGAAGAAACATTGAATTAAACATTATATATATATATATATATATATATATATATATATATATATATATATATATATGATATACAACATTCTGTGAAAATCCAGTAACAATTGTGCCATTAATGAAAATTTATCACTATCGAAACATTTTAAACCGAGATTAATAGCGCAATATCTGGATATTACGTGATGAGTGCTCAATAAAGACGAAACCGGTTCATCGATTATTTCCTTTTTCACTATACAATGCTTAGTTTATACTGACAAATGTATGTACATAAAGAGTCAGGTGTTTATATCAAGATAGCAACCTTGATTATATTAATTGTTATCACCGCCCGCGCAACCAATGTTCATTGGTATGATAGTTTTCATTAATAACACTTCCCCAAGTAATGTGGTATCTATTTTACAATAACAGATTATGGACAGTTAGTTGGAATTTTAGAGCTAAAGTGATACACTATAGGCTCTACATAAAGTAAAGGCTAACCAAGAAAAATTAGTTAGTATATATCTAAAAGTTGTGCGTAGTCTGCGTCAGAGTGGCTTAGTGTATAGAGCACCAGATTCCAAATCATACGTGCCTAGGTTCGAGCCCTGTATGGGGCAAATTTTGGAAAGTATGTGATGAGTTCTTAATAAGGACGAAGCTGGTGTACTGGATGAATTGCCTTTAATACACTATACAATACATAGCTTATATTGACAAATGTATGTACATTATGGGTCAGGTGTTTATATCAATATGGCAACCTTGAATATAGTATCTGTTATCACCGCCAGTTCATCCAATGTTTGCCTAAAAGAAAGGCGGACAGAAACACTATTTTGCATGAGTCGGAAACAAACGTTCTCATGCCACAATTGACGAATCCGTATGTTTTAGATGACCTTATTTTCTTCCGTAGATATGGTTCAATTTACACCAAAACACATAAAAGATCAATTTCGTCCATTATATGTAACTTCAATACAATTTCCTGAAGTAGTATGGTATCTGAATTAGAATAACAGATCGTAAGCGATTAGAATGTTTGTTGGATCGAAATTAATACTTACAAGGATTCATTTGGAAGGACAAAAAACAAAATAGCTTGAAATGCGCCACTTCGGTAGCGTTGCGGACGAGTTGCATGATTGCAAACTGTATACTCCCAGGCTTAATTGCTTTCGAAGATTTTTACTCCAAACTTATTAGTTCATAACTACAGGAAAATATGAAGGTTTCATTTGAATTAAAGCAGAAGTATTAGGTGTTGCGAAACCACCAACCAATTAGTTGTGACTAGAAGTATAACCATGTAATACGTTTCGCGCTTGTTACACTCACTATATGTGGAGTGCTGGTATTACGCCCTTTTTAAATTTTATATTTAGCAGAAACGGCCAATAGGGACGTTACAATTTTATATGCTTAATTTTCTTAATTATGAATCTTATTGCTTCAGTTCTATTAAACGTTAGTCTAGCGCAGCCAGGAAAAACAATAATTTACAATGGCGCATGAACTATTCATTATTACTTGAGATTTTGCGCAAAATCTATTCACCAAGTTTTTTTGTGTTTTTACATTTATTTTTCTTTCTATCATGGTAATATGGTAATGAAGCTCCAACTATTCAAAATTGAATTGTAATGGTAATGATGATGATGATATCATAAAGCTTTCCCCTTCCCTGTGGCACGGAAAGATTTATGATATCATCATCATCATCATCATCATCACCATTATTATTATTATCATCATCATCATCATTACCATTATAATTCAATTTTGAATAGTTGGAGCTTCACTACCATATGACCATGATAGAAAGGAAAATAAATTTAAAAACACAAAAAAACTTGGTGAATAGATTTTGCGCAAAATCTCAAATAATAAAGAATAATTCATTCGCCATTGTAAATTATCGTATTTCCTGGGTGTGCTAGACTAACATTTAATAGAACTGAAGCAATAAGAGTCATAATTAAGAAAATTAAGCATATAAAATTGTACCGTCCTATTCTTACACATTCCTCACCCAAAAATATAGTAGTTCAAGGGCGTAATACCGGCTCCTACTTACGAGACGCCAGTAAGCACGAAACGAATGTGCATGAGATTATACTTTCCGTTCATGCTGTCTTTGGGTTATCCTTCTGGTCACAAATGAACTAATTTGGTACTTGGTTCGTAACACCTAATAGATACTTGCATATATATTAGTTCTCCGCAACAAACAGTATTTAACTGTTGTATATTGAAATAAGGCATTTTTGGCACAAATATGTAATTTAAACGATTAATATTCTTTTTTAATTGCTGATTCTTTAACACTGACCTCCAACATTTCTGATTTTTTCACTTTATTCGACTATGGCATTTATTCAAATTGCGTTCAACCCAAAAGTGAGCCATTCCACATACCGATAGGATGCCATAGATGCACAAATCAGTATCTTTTTTGACTACATGATATTCCACTTAAAAATTTTCCTTACTAGTCTTTACTCAGGGCTCTGTCCAACCAGGCTAGAGAATCCAAATTCAAATCGATCTGTTTAGTGTTTCTGAGCATAGCTTAAATCTGATCGGCATTAATTTGTGAGCAAGATCTATCTCTGTGATGCATCTTATGCTGCAAAAGCTAGTTGACGTCCTCAAAAGATTATTTCCCCAGACTAATTCTTTTTATTCAGGCTTTTTTACAGGTAGTTATTTTTAATATAGACCTTAGCTAGTATGCGGATGAAATATCTCTTGCTCCATTCTGGAATATTCTTTCATCCTTAAAGCCACACTCCGCTAAAAATCATCTGAAGCCTAACCAAAAAGTATATTAACATTGCAACCTTCTCAAATAGTGTTTCTTAAAATAGCATAACACATTTATTAATCAAAATTTCTATATAAACCCAATTCTCACCCTCTATCGCCCACTATTTTAAAAAGAATTTTAAGTGAATTCATATTATGTGTATTGAAGTTTCCAATCCAACTTCATCATTATCATCATCATGCACGGCCATACAAAAGGCAAAAGTGACTAATGTTTCACTTCCATATAACCATAAGTCGTTCATGGTTATACGTGGACAGTAAAAGAACACCAGGACATCCATTCATAGTGAGGATGTTTTTTATTCCGAATTTCCTTCTCTTAGATAGTCCACCAATCAAGGATGATGAGCACTGCCTGTTAAGATTCTAGTGGACAAAGTTTCCTTCAGCAGCCGAAATTTGCCCTTCGCGTCTGACACGCTTGCTCTCATTCTGTCAAACACATTTAACAATTACTGCGTAGTTAGATCCAACTCGAGGTTTCGCATGAAACGGGACAATGGCTGTGTCCTTTAGACCCGGCAAGATTCATGCCACCATTCCAGGACTGACTAGATTTTGCACGCCGGTCGTCAGGCCGGAATTTATATGGCTTAATGCTGACTTCATAATGTATTTATTTAGTTATCACTTATTATGCTTGCGAGTTATTTTTATCTCTCAGCATCGATAGAATCAGAAAATTGGCTTTCTAGTTTTATTAAACGTGTCTATCGGAATGGCCTTAGCTATCTTGAAAGGCTAACAGTTTTTTGGTTGCTTTCATTGGATTTCATAGACGCATTGGAACTGAGTTTTCATAATAAAGACACATCTGCGATATCCTCCCTTTTTCAACCATTCCATGGTAATATAACTTAGAACAGGTAATTGCTAACATACCACTATGACACTTTGGCTTTTTGAATAAAATTTGAAATTATAATTCGATTACTGTCTGCATTTCTACAACTTCTCATACAAATTTAGAGAATTAACGTCAACATTCGGTAATTTTACAATTCTAGACAACAGTATAGGCTTAAACCATAATCAGACAAGCATTGCAGTGTCTGCAGTTGATATAATTCATTGCTTGCTTGCATAACAAAGTTTGCTTTCTGGTATTTCGATTGTTTCACCATTCTGGCGTGATAATAACGCCTGAACTTCTCTACTGCATGTTATTTGGCAGTGCTCGTCCATAAACATAAGCTTCAATGCGCCTCTGCTACACTGAATACGACAGAACGTTGTAGTGCTATTGTTGTTGTTAAAAACGACAACACTTATATTGTTAGATACTTAAACGAGCATTGGTTGCACGGATGGTGATAACAATTATTTTAACCAAGGTTTCGGTCTTGATATAAACACTTGACCCATTAATTACTTACATATGTCAGTATAAACTAAGAATTGTATAGTGTAGAAAAGGCAATTCATCCAGTAGACCGGTTTCGTCCTTATTGGGAACTCATCATGTACTGGCCAGAATTTGCCGCGGACAGGATTCGAACCTGGGCACGTCTGCTTCGGAATCTGGTGCTCTACACTATACAATTCTTAGTTTATACTGACATATGTAAGTAATTAATGGGTCAGGTGTCTATATCAAGACCGGAACTTTGATTATAATAATTGTTAGATACTGTTTGTGGCGGAGAACTAATATATATATTAGGTGTTGCGCACCTAGTAACAAATTAGTTCAATTATGACCAGAAGGATAAATCAAAGACAGCATGAACGGAAAGTATAATCTCGTGCGCATTCGTTTCGTGCTTACTGGCGACTCATCAGTAGGAGCCGGTATTACGCCCTTTACCCACTAAATATTTACCGTCCAATTTTCCCACATTCCTCACTCAAATATATAGTGGTTAAAGAGCATAATACCGGCTCCTACTGATGAGTCGCCAGTAAGCACAAAATGCATGTGCATGAGATTATACTTTCCGTTCGTGTTGTCTTTGGTTTATCCTTCTGGTTATAATTGAACTAAATTGTTACTAGATGCACAACGCCTAATACATAATAACACTTATATTTGACATCTTTCTCCACAGTATAAATTATAATTCAACAAAATTTGAACATCATTCTAATCGTCTGTGTTTTATTAATATTATATTCCCTTTTAAACATTAGCCAAAAAACGTTCATTACCGATTCGTTTTTGTAGTGAACCCAGGATAACGTTCAAATATTGCGCATACACTGATTGTTGTCCTATATTAAATACTGACTATTGTCCTGTGTGCTATTTTGCAGAAGTATATATTAGGAATGCTGTTTTAAAGATATCAATAATAACAATACCAAATTCTGTTGTGTAATGCAATTGTCTTTAAATTTTCTTAATCACCTAACAGGAACAAGAATTGATACAGTGCAGATATTAATTGAATTTAAAAAAGAAAAAGAAATAGCTGACAAGATTCACTATTTCCGTTACAGTTCATGCCTAGTCAGAAAATATTTAATCTTTGTCTAATGTAAAACGGCATACCATTGATAATTAATTACGTTCAAACAGAAATTCGTATCATACAATTACTACAAAAAGTTCTTACCTCTACCAACTCAAAATTAAAATACAAAATAAAGTTTGGGAGTATAAGATTATCTACTGAAAACACGATAGATCTAAAAAAGTGAAAAATAAATTTAAAACAGATTTTAAATTCAAATAAACATGAAAAAATGTGTGCGTCCATGCATCAGTGGTTAAACATGTTAACCCAAGCAAATATACTATCAAGTTTAGCCTTCACAAGATCAATACAGTTGTATGCCATTTCTATTTCAACATACATAAGTTTTTACGATATCATCTCCGGAGATCTATCTCTTAGTATATTTAGTGCATTTAAGAGAATAAAAAGCGTTTACCTTCCGGCTTCCCAAGAATAGGCAAGATAATTGCAGATAATCCCTATTTAATCCATTTCCAATGACTCTTTCTGACCAAGTTAATATAAGCGCCTGTCCACTCATTTATGTAGAATAGTTTATACAATAGTTTAATCCTCCAATTCATAATGATTGTAAAGATAAGAGTTGTAGCCTATATTCGTAATTGAGAGAAGACAAAATAGAAATATATTTCATAACTCTTCTTTGTACAGCTTCTACGGATAAGTTTTAATTGGATTCCAAATTCCAGATGCGTATTCCTAGATTAACCTAACCCCGGAATTTCTATGGCTACTGGCCAGAGTCTAACATGCGCAACCAACATCGCAGATACGAACTTCAAGCGAGCAGCACATACAATACGTACTGCCTACGCATCGGTTACAGTTTCAACTTAGTTACAAGAACATAACACACTATCTAGGTCGGGTGAACCAGACGTAATAGAGGAAAATGAACTATGCGCAATGACGACGTCAGGGGCACTGGTGTGCAAAGCTCGATTAGGAAGTATTCAACGACAGTTAAAGCAGGGGGAATACGTGTACTACAAGATAGATTTTTAGGTGTGTGTAAAGGAAATATTTCGTCCGACAAAAATAAAGTAGCAATTTATTGATAAATTAAAGCCAACGCGAATGATTGATAAAAAAAGAAATATTCGTTAAAATTCGAAAGCACTTTTTGTTTAGAACGTTCCGAGTAACTATATTGATGAACTGTGCTCGATTTCAGTTTTCGGTACATTGGCCTGACTTACGTGAGCCTCTCTGTTAGAGTGTAGTAGGTATCGTGGTTTTGACTTATTAACTTTAATGTCTTAAAGCAACGTTTGCAACAATTATAGTTTTGATCTGCTACACAATAAATTTCTACTAGAACGAGGTTATTTTCTACTTCGAATATATTGTGATCGGTTAAGTACAAGTAATTTAATTATTCTGTATTTCGTGCCAAATCTCATTATAAATCAAATGGTTGGGGTGAAGATTTGTGCAGAAGTACCCAATCTTAGTGTCTACTACGTTAAATAAATAAAACTATGCTCAGCATGAAAGCTAATCTTAACTTCGAAGACAAATACGATATCACTGGAGTCGCAGATTTGAATCTGATAGCCTTGGTGGAAAAGACTAACTTATAAAACTAGATTTTATCTTGAACTAATTAAACCAGACGCATATAATCACACCAAACTTGGATGCAAGCTTGGCAATACTATATATATATATATATATATATATATATATATATATATATATATAAATATCGAAAGACAACTTAGATCTGTTTGAAGGTAGACAACTCCCAAGTGATTAAGGTAGGGCGAAATTTGTACACGATCAAATTCCAACTTTGCAACTCCAAAAGTGTTAGCTCCCAAACTTAAACTGGGACATTGGAGGGTTTTTGGATATTATCGACCGTTGAACCCGGTAAAAAGTGTATTTGTATTCTTTACCGAACCAGGGTACTTTGATCATGGATATAATATGATATGAAGTTTACAATATGTTATATTTGCAGTAAGCGTACTATCAATATCTATCAATACCTACGAAGACAGTGTCTACACAATTCACCGCAGTGCGATTTCCTGGTGATGGATCGTTCGAATTCTTATGTATGTCATTTAAACTGAAGAGTGAGTTCATACATTCTGGTCTTGCGGAGGAAGTACTTTAGAGCTGTCCATTTACTCGAGTGTACACAGACATCACCGTATGTTGTCAATCTCGGTAGAACACCGGGAGCACTTGGATAGTGTTGTAGAAGTTGGAATACTATGGACTGTTGGTCAAACCAGAGAAGAGCAAGGTCGGTTGCTCAAACATAAAGTTTCTTGGATGCTCCATTTTCAAATAGAGAATTAAACCTTTGGAGGACAAGATCCAGGCGATCAAAGATGTGACAGAGCCTCAAATTGCACGCCAATTGCGTAGACTATTGTGGATCATTAGTTACTACCGTCGTTTTATACCAGATCTAGCTGGAATTATGGGATCTTTAACTCGACCTTTGATACATAAAACGAGTACAATTAAGAAATCCTAACCGATAAATATCAGCCAAGACCAGGAAAAATTCCAGAGGGCGAAAGACCTGTGGAGTCAAACAACCACATTAGCACATGTGGATTGAACCAAGCCGTTTGAGCATGTCACAGATGCTTGCGATGTAGCCATAGGACCAGTGCTTATCAGAGATAAAATAATATTGTCTAGGTAAAATGATTTTATAGAAGGAAACTCCAGGATCGTAAAAGCGATATGACAAGCTTAGGTAGGAGTTATTTGCGGTTTATGCCAGTGTTGCATTTCAAACACTACTTTGACGAACATCATGCCATGGTATTGACTGATCATAAGCCGCTGATAAGTATCCTATGAAAGTCCAATAGGCTTTACTATTTTCGGTGAGTGAATTCAAAAATACCCAGACTAGCAGAATTAGACTTCACTATCTATCATATTTCAGGTAAAGAGGATGTGCAGTCGGACATTCTCAGCAGACTACACAAAACAGATATAGCTCTGATTCGGTCGGAGCCACTCGTCAGCTCTATACCATTTTCAAACGATTTTCTTTAACAATTGGAAGAGCATTTTTTTCTTTTAGTAGTTGTGTTGGCTAAGAAATCAGTGTACACACGTAGGTGAGTTGTAGATCAGTTGTTACTTTGTAAAGTCTCAAGGAGCCAAACTACATCGTATGTATCGTTGGAATTAAGACGCAAAGTAATTCGACATCTGAATGAATTGGGTCACCCTCTCATTAAGACTACGAACAAGTTGGTCACTGATAGCTATGCATGACTAAATATGTCAAAAGACAAGGGTTTGGTTAAAAGCATGTGTCTGTTCTTAAATTTGTATTTTGGCGACATACCAAGACCGAAGTAAAAATAAATGGTATACCAGCGAGTCATTTCATGCATGTACACATCAATGCTATGGAAATGTCAGAAATCTCTCCTCACCATGGCTAACCACTCAAGTCGTCCGTTTGATGTTGCGATCCTGAAGGACATGACAGCCCACGAATTTCTACTTATGTTATTGCATAATTGGATGTCACGATATGGTGTTCCGATAAGGATAACTAGTGATTGTTGTAGTCAGTTTCAGATAATTGAATGCCATAGGAATTAAAGTGAGGCACACAGGTGCATACAATCTCAGAACTAATGGTACGGTTGAGAAGTTGCACAGAGAACAGAAGGATGCATTACGAGGTACTGGAGGATCTAGTTGGATACATGATTTGCCTATAGTATGTTTTCGATGCGAAATAGGTACACAGCAAAGCTAGAAACATCAATAGCAGAGCTTGTTTATGGGGAGCCACATAGGTTATATTGAGACCTTATTGTAGACGCTGAAATTTGTCTCGATTGGGCCTCTAACTCAGTAAATTGGTTTGATGCCCCCTTAGCTCAAACCAAAACTTTGAAATCTAGATAAAAATTCTACGTAACTTAAAATTTAAAGCTGCCGTCACGTGTACATAACCAACAAGAACAGACGAAATTGTCTGAATCCGTTTTACAAGGGGTCATTCAAAGTCAATCGTATGGCAGGTAAAAGTGCATTCCCAAATATGAACATCACAGTAGACTGTAAATCCATGGATTGCTGCGTTCGAAAGCTTACTGGGACGGAGGAGGAGACTGAATATTAATATCCATCAAAGTACCAAGAATCAGAGTTGAGATCTGATTCGAAGATGTGGAAAAGTCAGCAAGAGTGAAACAAGCGTGAAAGGGAAAGGGAGACAACGGATAAGAGAGACAACATGAAAATGAAGCCTAGCAAATTACTAGCAAGGCACAGAGAAACACATTCCAGAAGAGTTGTAAAGAAACCGAAGAATGATGACTACGTCTACGTATGAAAATACATCTTAAACACGAGGGCATATGTAGAGGTGGATAACTCCAAAAATAAAAATTATCAAGATATGCTCTTGCTTTGTTCTGGTACAGCCATATCTGCTTCCTTGTATTTTGATCTTTCGCTGCAAACTTTTGAATTGCAACATGTAATTATAATATGTATTTTCTTGGGAAGGATCTCAAATTCACTATAGGTAAATTGATTGGATTCTCAGTTTTTAAGGTCCTCACTTTCGTTAAGCTATACTGCAATAATCAGTAAGACGGTGAGAACTTGCATTATGTTTTAATAAATAGTTTGTGAAGAACCTCATTCTGATATAAAGGACATCAGTATTAAATTTGAGGATATATGGCAGTTTATCGAAGGACTAGACTAAGGGAAGGTGCTGAAAGTAACTTAGTTGTTCTAAATGTGGTGACCAATCATTTAGTATTGGAAATGTGAATCTGGAATCACAGGTACTCTCCTATGATAGTGACCAAAGAGCATATAACTGCCGAAATATTGTAATAAATTTATTTGGCAACAAATATACATGGTCCAAAGCTGCAAAACATCTAGACGGTTACTTAATAACTCCTATAAGATCATGATTAACGAATGGGGTTTTCAAGTTTATTAACATCATATACATGGCGATCAAAATTATAGCACATCTTGTATACATTTTAATTAGGTTTTCATTTCAAAATAACAATAGCTCGCTAGAAGATTACATTATGCACAAAATTTCAATTAATATTTTTAATATAAAGTTCTATGTTCAGTTATTTTAAAAAGGTAACTCAATTATTAATAAACGAAAAATTTGTTAAGAACATTTAGCTACTTCTTACATATATATTTGTTTATCTATAAATTAAGGTAAATTACACGCTTATATTATTTTCTTCTGTGCGTGAATATGCACTGTATTCAAAAACAAGTCTAAATTGCTTTATTCAATATCACTTTACATAGTATAAACGATAGTATTTTTCTGTCTTGACGAAATATATCTTCTATTAAATTATTTTCCAATAAAAATACAATTCGTGATTTTTAGTTCGTTAGATGTAATAAAACGCGCCTGTATATGTGTATATTTAAAATTGGCACATCCAGTATATAAAGTCATGATATATAAGGACTACAATATTACTTTATAAAGAGGGCCCTGAAGAAAGCCGCTGTCATATTAATAGAAAAAACGTTATATATTTTATAAAATGAGCAGGTATAAAGTAACGCTATAATTAAAAACTATCTATAAAAAAGCCAATATTTAAGAATTGCTTTTAAAAAAATATATAAACGAACCAGTTAGAAGTTTGGAATTCTTAAACCATGTCTATTTTAAAATATATACATCATTATTCGAGAATATTCTTTGTTTAAATCCGTTGGGGGTATTTATGCTATTAAATCGTGCGTGATATATTTTTCTTTATTTTGTGCTTGACGTAAGTGAGCCTCTCTGTTGAAATGTAGCAGTCGTCTGGTATTTATTATCATTTTTCAATTTTTATTCTTACGATCTACTCTTTCTTATAAGAGGTTATTCTTGTAGAAAGTACACCGTCGTTATGCTTTTTACTTAATTAAGTATACATAATTTTTCTTAACATGTATGCTAATCTTTAGTTCGAAATCGCTGATGGCAGGTTACAAAACGTCGCACGTATGAGTCTGATAGAAATGGAAGTAAAGATTAATCCATTAAACTCAATTTCATATATCGTTAGTCAAACGCAAGACTTCTACATACACACCAAGGCTTGTACGGACTTGGTGCCTTTGTGGCTGTCGTTCTTGTATAAAGAAAGAGCCCCTACAGAAGTGGAATCGGCTAATTGGCACAGTTATGATGTTGGTAATCACTTTATAGAATTCGACCATAAACAAATTATTTTGTAATGGAACAATGTGAGTAGTAAAAGCAGAATATTTCCTTTACGAATGCACACGTTTAGGGTTCCAGAATAAACTGGAATATTTTGAGAAAACTAAATGAAACGTTAAATTACGAAATATTTTATAATATTTTAGAATAGAATAAAATATCTTTATTTGGATTTAAACCACACATGTTCCATCAAATAATAATATTGCATTCTTTGTCAACATCATTTCATAAATCATGTAAAATGTATGGAAATTTATCTAAATTAAAAATTAAACGCAATAAGGTAATGTTATGTAGAATTTTTACTATTACGTAAACATGAGGTTTGATTTAATTGATAATTAATTCAATTCGTCTTTCATGGCGATCAGAAGAAATAATTTTGGCTGAAATTAACAGCAATCGTAGATTAGGATACATAACTCAAAATGATTAATGTAAAAATTAAGAGAAATTAAAGCATTGATTGCCAGTGGTTAAAACTAATTGTGACCTTATGCGGGAACTAAAGGAACGTTTTGGTAATGTTTAATGCTCAGAACGAAAGCCAAATGAGTGAGTTCACTGATTTCTCGGATAACCAGATATCAGACCTTCTTATAGACTGTAGTACATTAGTAAAACTAATGTTAAAACTAAAATTTAAAAAACAGAATTATCATCTTTTTACAGCGATTGATAACCCACTTTAATTACTTTAATTTTCCTGAATGTGCTCCATGTTTTTAAACTGAATTTTTAGGGATGGCAAATATCAATCGATATTCTAATGATATTTTAATCCGTTGCTTAAATTTGGTACGATAATAAATACCGAAGATTAATTTTTACAATTCCTCCATATTTAAAATGATAGAAAACTTAACACATGATCATTTGGACTCTAATTTGCCGATCATTAATGATCGAATTTGCAAATATGCAGATGACCCAGAAATCATCTTTTGTATTGATCCAAAAATATTTAGTTCTCTAAAATTAACATAAAACTATATATGTAGAATCTGTATATGTATTTAATAAAATAAGGATTGAGGAAAAATGTTTTTAAATATATTGTCGGGTGGAACGCAACGACCGGAGAGAGCGTGCTTGTGGTTTTCAACATTTTTCTCTACTTTCGAAGGATATCGGGTTTTATTTTGTTTTTATTTTCAGATTCTCGGGATTTCTTGTCTGATTTCTTCTCCAGGATACTCCAGGAATCTACCTACACATTTTTTGGAATCTACTTTCAGTTATCAAGGATCTATTTTTAGCCCACACGATTTTTCCGTTTATTTCTACATTTTAATACCTATTCTTTTTTGCTCATCAATACTCATTCTTTTCCTCTCCTTTACCGTAATCAACATTAATTCTACTCTTCTATCTAACTCCACCATGAACCAACTTTCGTCGCCAGCCCCCATCTCCCCGTTCCTCACCCAAAAGATTATCTCCAATATTTCTGATCTCCAACAGCAAATGGCGGACATCACAGGATTACTTGGAGCACTGACTGGCAACCTTTCAGTCTCCTCCGTTCAGCCCCATTTGTTGCGTCAAGCGGATGCGTTTCTGAATGGGGTAGCCAGGGAGGTTGCCCTGCGAAACCACAACAAGCGAAACCTCTTTCTTTGGTCTCCGCGCTCCCCACTCTCAAAGGACGATCTGGCCTCAGATCTCATCAGTCAAATAGGGGAAAACTTTAGCCACCTTAAAGAGATCTCCTCGGGAAAGGGTCGAGCCTTCATTCTCTCCTCGCACAAAAGACTGTCTGACGATGAGGTTCGTCATCTCAAATTACACTCGCCCATCTTAACATCCGGACAAGTCAAACTCAAACGAGACTACACTCTGCTACAGAGGACTCTAGAGAAAGCCCAAACTCACAAACCGGACACCACCCCTCCTCCAGCTCATCACGCCTTTCCGGGCTGGAGCAATCCAAAGAAAAGCCGTTCAGTTCACGGCGGAATCCTTGGCGACGCACCTTCCTCCAGTCCACCCCTACTCACACCTTCCCGATTTGAAGGCCTTCCTCTCACCTTTAGCCCTTACTCCGCAACCAGTCCCCCCACACTATCTCAAGCTTTACCACGTCGTCGTGGCCGACCACGCCGCGCTAAGCCTCCTAATAACGCATCTTCTCTCCCAAACTCGTCCGCCAGGTCCACATCCCCTCGACAAGTTACCTTTGTGACAGATGCTATGACCCAGAAACCGAAAAAACGTAAGTCTACTAAGGCCAAGCAAAACTTCGACCCAGCCCCATCAACTTCGTCTCCCCCTACTGAATCCATCATCGACCCCACCCTGGACAGTTCCGCCCCAGCTCCTGATCTTTCTCTGTCCCTGCTCGCCCCCTCAACGCACCTTCCGAGTGCCCCCTCGAACCCAGATATCTCGCCCCCCTTTTGCTTTCAAACCCTACAACTGCCTCACCCACCTGATAAACGCGGGACAACAGAAATCCAAATCGACGCTGACCACTCTATCCTTGTCAACGAGCGGTCTGTCACCCTCATCAGCCCTAGATCTCGCTCCACCCGCCAGCGGAAAGCCCCCGCACGCTTCTCCTCCCCGATCTAACCATCCCTCTCTCAAAGCGCTCTCAGCAATCCTCATCAACTGCAGGTCACTTACGCCTAAAATTAATCAACTACGAGCCTTTCTGTCCTCTAACGAGATTGACATATGCGTTCTTGTTGAGACTTGGCTGTCCCCTTCCATCCACTGTGATGATCTTTTCCTCATTCATGGATACACGTTCCTTCGTAGCGACAGAACTGTCGGTCGTGGGGGCGGACTAGCTGCCTATGTCCGATCCCTTCTTATGCCCAAACGCTTGTCGACATCGAACTCTCAAGGATTGGAATTTTTCTCGTTTCAGCTACAAATCCTTAACCAAAGCATATCTACCTGTGTTGTCTACAGACCCCCTAATATCTCACTCATCGACGACACTCGCGGGGCCCAACTCCTATCTACTTTTTTCTCTTTACACTCTGATCGGTACGTCGTTGTGGGTGATCTCAACCTCCCCATGACTAACTGGCATAATCTAGCTTCCGAAAGTCACCCACTGCTTCGACTCTTCGCGGATAACCTGCTACACCAATTCGTGCATTTTCCTACCCGAGGGAACAACCAACTGGATTGTGTACTCTCCAATAACGAGGTGACCGATGTTCGCTCTCGGGAGATCTTCCCCAACCTTGATCACTGTCAGGTATCCTTCCTCTTACCTCTCTTATCCTTCACCCCTCGAGAAGACACCCAATCTTTCAGACGATTCACCAACTGGGAAGAGTTCCGCCGACTCTGTGACACAGTTAACTGGAGGGACCTCTTTCTCCCAAACAATCTCTCCTCGTGCTTTTCCGAAGTCCATAACATCCTATCCTCCCACTATAACTCCGCCACCTCTATTCAACACGTATACTCGACGAATAAGTTGAACGCTCTGTTTAAGGCACGTGACAACCTCGCACGCAACTCTCGTCTACGCACATCGTCACTTGCCCGCGCCCTCGCTCTGAGACGCATTGATGGGCTCATTAAACAGGCTATCAACAAACAAGCGCTCCACATCGAAAAACGCATCCGCTCAGCTCCTAATCCCCGGGCAAAGTTCGCCATCATCAAACACCAATTGCTGCAAAAGCCTAAAACCTCGTTTATCAACTTCTCTCAGTCAGGCGACCCCTGCTTCGCCAATGATTATCTGACTCACCTTCTCGACTCCTTTTCCACTCCCACTCCACCTGTTGAGATGTTAGACAACGGAGACACCGAGAACCTACGCTGGTTCCATGTCTCTCCGGCTTCCGTCGCCCAAGCAATTAAAAACATTAAATCTAAACACCAATTTGATCAATATGGTGTCTCGGTCAGTATGATTGCCCTTCTAGGCTGGAACGTCTTCTCTCTGATTGCAGATGTTATTAATCATTGTCTCGAAACCACCTATCTTCCCCCGGACTGGCTCAATTCGACGATCTCTCCTATCCCTAAAAATGGCACTTCTTCGATCTCATCATTTAAAGATCTCCGCCCCATTACTATCGTCCCTTCTTTCACCAAAATCTTCGACAGGATCTTATACAACCTAATCTACCCCTCCATTAAGTCTCATGTAAACTTCTATCTCCTCGATGATCAACATGGCTTTCTGAATGGCCGCTCCTCTTCCACCAACTTAGTTAGTGTTCTCGATCATTGCTACTCCTCCTTCTCTAAAGGGCTTCAGTGCACCCTCCTATTCCTGGATATTTCCAAGGCTTTTGACTCGCTGTCATTTTCAGCAATCGAATCCGCCTTACTGAGAAGCGGTATCTGCGGCAACGTACTCAATCTTATTAGTTACTATCTCCGAAACCGATATGCGACAGTAAAAGTTGGCAGTAGTCACTCGAGGCCAGCCCATATCAGATCCGGTGTTCCCCAGGGCTCCGTACTTGGTCCCATTCTCTTCAACCTTACGCTCGCGCACATACAGGTTGATGACAACCTTTTCAAACTGTTCAAATATGCGGATGACATGGTTATCGTATTCAGCAACTCCAAAACATCCAACTCCTTATCCCTTATATCGGAGCTCCTATCCTCGCTCCACTCGCAGCTCAGCAGAATCGGCCTCAAACTAAATCCCACCAAAACTCGCATAATGAAACTCTCCTCTGATCCATTCTGCTCTATCCCGGTTGCCAACTACCCCCTTGATATAGAAATAATAGATTCGGCCAAACATCTTGGCATTCACTTCTCAAAATCCCTAGACTTCTCCCTACACCTTACACACACTACCTCCAAACTCTTCAAATGGGCCCGTCTGATCTGTTTTAAGACTAACAATCCCACTCTCCAACTCACGTTATTCAAGGTCTACGTTCTGCCCCTCATTTCCTACGCCAGCGAATTCTACTGTCCTCTAACCCTCGCCTCCTCCTATACTATTGAACAGATATCCTCCAGATTTCTAAAACGAGTCTTCCCGAAATGCCAAAACTATAGGGAACGCCTTCTTCTGGCAAACCTTCTTCCGCTTTGGTTCACCCGTCACCTTCGCGTCATTTCTTTTATCCACAAGATCACAACCTGCTTACCACTCTCCAATTTTGCCCACCCCAGTCACCACTATGCCACACGTTCTAGTAACTCTTCTATCCAAGCCTACCATACCCCCACCATATTTAAAAAAATCTATCTCTTCTCCAAAGCCACTAATGTCTTCAACGCTCTCCCCACAGACATAAAACTCCTACCCCAGCACGAATTCAAAAAGGCAGCCCATCAGTACTTCTTCAACAAATTTCTTTGTGATACGACCGATTGGAAACGAAACTGGTTCCTTCTCAATCCATAACATTTACTTCACCCCAGGCTATCCTCTTTACTAACTTCGTAGGGTTAAATCCCTCAGGCAGCCATCTTCCACTCTACCTCTCTTGTCTTATTCTTTTCTTCTAGATTCACTAATACCACCTCTCAGCCCATTCCTAACCCCATTATATCCACGTTGTGGATACTCTACTACGTTTTGCTCATCCAACTCTTTTCTTTCTTTCTTGTTTCAGCGGAGGACCGGAAACCCAACAGCCCTACCGATCCACCAACGGTTCGCTTCGGACTTCGACTCTCCCTGGTCTTCTTTTAATCACAATCACGTTCTACAGATGCCTGCGATCCTTGCAAGACTCGCTCGCCTCAATCCTGCCGACTCCATCAATTCATTCGTCACGACAATGGACTCCATCGGTCGACGTCTACCTCCGGGCCGCCATCTTTTCATCTTCATCTTTGTTTTCGATCTCACATTCACCTTGAAGATCTGATACTTCACGGACTATCTCCAATTGATCTTGTCTAGTCAAATGGAACTTCGCTTATATTTATTTTTCACCAGATTGAACTATCTTGATGTTAATGATAACTTTTCCCCTCCCCAACCCCTCCCCCTGCTATTAAATACTTTGCTAGTCACAATTCCACTCACCTCCACATATCCTACCCTTGATTTGCTATTTCAATGGTTGGGCCAGTTGGCCTTTGATGCCAAATAAATGTATTATTATTATTATTATTATTATTATTATTATTATTATTATTATTATTATTATTATTATGTAATCGTTGAAATTTTGGATTTGGAGGAATTTAATTAAGTTTATTTTCATTATCCTATAATTAATTATCCATTTGGGATCAGCATCCAACAAGAAAGTAAGTAGTTAGGTACAAACATTGATTGTAAAATGGCGCGCGAGTGGAGCCGGTATTACGCCCTTGAACCACTATACGCATACGTTGTAATCGATTGGAAACGTCTGCAGCACAATTTCTATGCAGTATAGTGTAACACGCGGCTCCGCGTTACAACCCAACGATGTTCGATTTTGACAAATATTGTGCTCTTTAAGGTCAAATAATCTAACTCTGTTCTTACACAATATTTCTCTTAACTGTGATTTAAGAAATATGTAACACGCGGCTCCGCGTTACAACAACCCTATTAATTACAAATAAAATTGCAGTTCAAGAAATCTCAATTAAAACTGCTTGAAACTAACAGAGATTGTTTCTAAAATCACAGTTAAGAGTGTAACGACACAAATTAATTGCCGACATATTGCGTAAATTAAATTCAATTTTATTTACGTTGCACCAATGAGAAAAAAGCGAAACTTGCCGTTAACCAATAGTGTGCAATTAGACATATATTACTAGTGCATGGTATTTAAGCACGGCAATTTACCATGCAAGTCAGTTGTCGCATTTGCCTTCATCTTTGCGTTACGTGTGCGTGCTGTCGGCTGGCAATACCTACGCTGGTGATTGGATTTGTTTCACCAACAATTGGCAACATCCGTGACCCATCTTGTTGCAATAAAACCAGCGAGACGAGCCAATTAATGCAGAATTTCAACGAAGTTGTCCACATCGAGATAACAACGCAACAACAGAAGGAACCACAGCTAGAGTTAACCCAAGGCTCTAGGACATCTTCACACTCGGCATTTGCCGGAGAACGCACGATCAGGCCCTGTTAAGGGCCCCCTATCATAACAATATCTATATCCAGAGCACCTTAACCGAGTTTGTAATGTCGTACGGTATTTACTTGAATCCGGAGCGTTTACAAAATAAGCGACCGCGCCAGGATATTGAATATAGTTCTGTTTTATTTGGTATAAATAAAATTGTCTTTCTTTTCATTTATTTGGGATAAAAATAGATTAATATTTGCGTTTACGTCTTCTTTACTCTGATCGTGGTCTTCTGGGAATATTGTTGGGTATATTTTCGTGGATATCTGGTGAATTTTTTTTTGTATAATAATAATACTACATTGGCATCAAAGGACAACAGGCCCTCTGTTCAGATTTCCTACGTAGAAAACTGTACCGTACGTACTCGACAGGTTCAATTGCGGATAATTTCAATTTTTGGAAGCAGTTACTGTGACGTGTTTTGTGAAGGAACTAATGAATCTGTGTTCTGCGCTCATTCAACTGTGGAAGCTGTTTGTTGGTAAGCGTTTCGTTAAAGTATATTTATACATTTTCATATTGCTTATAAATTTATGCTTTTAAGATCCCGTAAGATTGTTAAAATGTCAGGTCCAATTTTAGATATTGATGTTCCTGTTTGGGATGGAGATAGTGAGCTATTCTTTATGCGCGTAGACTCCGCTTTCTCCCCGTTTCCTGATTATGACAGTCATCAAAAACTGTCGAAGGTTTTTGCTAAACTACCTTCTGAATTGCAGCGACGGATTTATCCTAAGCTTGAGGCCATTAGGAAGCTACCTAATCCCATTTTGGGCCTACAAAACGAAGTAGAATCCTTGCTTGGGCCCACAGAAACTGAGCAGATAATAAATAAATATGCGCAGTTAGACATGCCAAACCTTGGCCCCATCGAAATTTTGAGGGAATTACGGAAACGTTGGTATAAAACCAACATTTCTGACCATGAGGCTAAGGTTGTTTTTATTAACAATCTTCCACAAGCATTAAAACTATTTGCCAGACAACTTCCCAACACTCTCTCTATAGATGACTTATCTGAGAGATGTGAGTTAGAATATAGGGTTTTGGAACCCAAAGTGAATCCATCATCCTTTTCTTCACCCCCGCAAGATGATAGACTCTCCTCTTTAGAGAGGACAGTGGCGAACATGGCTAAAGTTCTAGAAGGATTGGCCATTACCAAATCCGAGCTAAATCAAGTGAATGCTCGACCCAAATTCGTTCCTAAGCCCAATTATAACGGTAGGCGGCGATCGAGATCTCCGCAATCCTTTAATAAATATGCCCCAAAGAACTGGTGTTATAACCACCAGAAGTTTTTTATTCATGCCAAGTCTGTCTTTGTTGTTCCGAAGAATTTCCGAATGAGTGCCAATTTCCACAGCTGACGGAAAGGACAACAGACCGCAGGCACAAGGGTGCATCAGTATCGGGAAACGTCTGGCGCAGGAAGTAGAAGACCGTACTTTCTGCACATCAACGGCATCAACGGCGCCACAGGGAAGAAGCCAACTACAATCCGACATCCCTGTCGACTCTTTTCGTCCACGCCGAATTTTTCACATAGAGAGCCAAACGAACAACGCCGGTCGCAATCAACAGCCTGCTTGTTTGCATGACCCGGCCAAACAGCCCAACGAGCTTCTGCACCTTCTTGATTTCAAAACTGGCGAAGAGTTCATCGTAGACACAGGTGCAGCAGACTCAGTTCTCAAGGGTGATTCAATGGCCGAGATGTCGCTAGGCGTTCTCCGGCAAATGCCGAGTGTGAAGTTGTCCTAGAGCCTTGGGTTGACTCTGGCTGTGGTTCCTTCTGTTGTTGCGTTGTTATTTCGATGTGGAAAACTTCATTGAAATTCTGCATTAATTGGCTAGTCTCGCTGGTTATATCGCAACAAGATGGGTAACGGATGTTGCCAACTTTTGGTGAAACAAATCCAATCACCAGCGTAGGTATTGACAGCCGACAGCACGCACACGTAACGCAAAGCTGAAGGAAAATGCGACAACTGACTTGCATGGTAAATTGCCGTGCTTAAATACCATGCCATAGTAATATATGTCTACTTGCACACTATTGGTTAACGGCAAGTTTCGCTTTTTTCTTATTGGTGCAACGTAAATAAAATTGAATTTAATTTACGCAATATGTCGGCAATTAATTTGTTTCGTTACAAGAGAAATATTGTGAAAGAACAGAGTTAGATTATTTGACCTAAAAGAGAACCATATTTGTCAAAATCGAACATCGTTGTGTAGTAACGCGGAGCCGCGTGTTAAATAGTTCTTAAATTACAGTTAAGAAAAATATTGTGTAAGAACAGAGTTAGATTATTTGACCTTAAAGAGCACCATATTTGTAAAAATCGAACATTGTTGGGTTGTAACGCGGAGCCGCGTGTTACAAACGAACATTGAACTTTTGCAGATCTCGCCATATCTATATAGTTAATACAATTAAATAATCATTAATTGCTCGGGTGGTGGTAACAATTCTTTAAATTAAGTTTTATTGATTGAAGTAGACACCAAAAAATTTGTATTTAATCAATTCAAAATTACCGTCAGTCACACGTACTGACGCGTTTCGACCTTCGATAATCATCATGCGAGTACGACGTAAAACTGACTAGCGAGAATTCAACCGTAATGTATATATATATATATATATATATACGAGTGGTGAGGAATACTTGTACCATAAATTCAAGAAACTCCATGAATGTGGAGCCGGCTTATCCTCCAAAAAGGAGTCAGCTGCAGTAAAGTAAAGTGCAAGTATATATATATATATATATATATATATATGGAGAAAAATTATAT
This sequence comes from Eudiplozoon nipponicum, assembly GCA_029291075.1. NCBI lineage: Eukaryota > Metazoa > Platyhelminthes > Monogenea > Mazocraeidea > Diplozoidae > Eudiplozoon > Eudiplozoon nipponicum. The sequence goes on along the minus strand of JAQBSW010001179.1, from coordinate 4,193 downwards.
ATTGTACACTATTAAAAAATTCAAATGAATGGCCAATCGCAAAAGTATTCCGATTATACCTTGTTATATATTGAATTGAATGATATCATGCTTACCGCGAAATGTGATAACTGATATCGATCAAGGCCAGAGAGTATGGATTTACTGGAGTAACAGGTGTTCAGAAATTGTTGTAATTCTCAATTTCGGTGAACTAGAGCATAAATTGATATCCATCATGTTGGTACCATGTTCCGACTCGGAAACCATTGTGTTAGTACCATGCACCTTTTCGGTACAATAATGTTGGTATCGGTTACCAACACAATAGCCATAGTGTTAGTATCCTTTGCAGACTCGGTATATATATTATATTATGTGAGTTAGCGTTGAAGTCGCATTGTCGTAGACTTTATATGATGTTAGATTCACTATTGCAGGTTTACACATTCATCTAGGAGATTGTACCGTCCTATTATCCCACATTCTTCATCCAAATATATAGTGGTTAAAGGGCGTAATACCGGCTCCTACTGATGAGTCGCCAGTAAGCACGAAACGAATGTGCATAGATTATACTTTCGTTCATGCTGCCTTTGGTTTATCCTTCTGGTCACAACTGAACTAATTTGTTACTAGGTTCGCAACACCTAATACATACTTGCATATATATTAGTTCTCCGCAACAAACAGTGTTTAACTGTTATATATCGAATTGAATGATGTCATGCTTACCGCGAAATGTGATAACTGATATCGATCAAGGCCAGAGTGTATGGATTTACTGGAGTAATAGGTGTCCAGAAATAATTGTAATTCTCAATTTCGGTGAACTATAGCATACATTGATATCCATCATGTTGGTATCATGTACCGACTCGGAAACGATAGTGTTAGTATCATGTACCTTTTCGGTACTACAATGTTGTGTCGGTTACAAACAGAATAGCCATAGTGTTAGTATCCATTAAAGACTCGGTATATATATTATGTAGAATGAGTTAGCGTTGAATTTGTATTGTCGAGAATTTATATAATGTTAGCTTTACTACTGCAGGTTTATACATTCGTCTAGGAGATTGTACCGTCCTATTATCACACAGTCCTCATCCAAATGTATAGTGGTTTCAGGGCGTACTACCGGCTCCTACTGATGAGATTGTACTTTCTGTTCATGCTGTCTTTGGTTTATCCTTATGGTCACAACTGAACTATTTTTTTACTTGTTTCGCCACACATAATACATTATTGCATATATATTAGTTTTCCGTAACAGTTAATTTCATACCCTGCTCGCCAAGATATCGAAGTTTCTCCAGTGAATGTTTGGGATTGCAGGATGGGTATACCATCCAAGAAGAAACATTTCAATTGGTAAACAGGATTCATTAGATACGCTTTATCAATACTGCTTTATAGGCATATGTTCCAGTGAAATACGCTGTATGTGATATGTAGATCTCAGTTTGTGCATGTATGTAGGTATGAATAAGTCAGTGAATAAAATTCATCAGTTAGACTAGTTTCAATCTTATTTCAAATTCAACATTAATATCCAAAATTAGATCTGCCTGAATTTAAACTTAGAAACATTTAGTTCATAGTCATGAAACTTGTCTTTTATTCAGTTGGAATTTCAATGTGTCTTCACTCATTAAACAGTATGTAAATCAAATTTTTATTTATCCATATTATTCAAACATTAATCAACTAATTAATGTCGCATGCAGCTGCTATTTTAATTAATTAACTTTATAATTTATCATGTACATTTATTATTTTTCACTGCGTCATTTATTTAGACGATTTGTCCTTACAGCATGAATTATTTACTTGAGTTTAAATATTTATAGTTTTGCAATGCATTTCATCTAATTTAGCCAATACCAGCGCTTCTCAAGTCATCGTAATTTATAATGTATTAAGTATTATAAATTTCCATTGGTCTTTGAATGAATAACATACAAATAAAATCTCTCGTTAGCTTGTAAAATCGTTTTCGTTTAAGTCGACCATGCTTAAGATAGTTGAAGTAAATAACTATTCTTATCATTAAACCATGTGTGGCTACATAGACAACGCTTTATAATTCTTGAATACATTTTTTTAAGTCGTGAAAGAAACCGTATTCGTTAACACAGACCATGTTGAAGTATTCATATTTGTATCATGACAAGCTTCCAACAAATCCAGGTGAAGTCATTCATAATTACTCAGAAATCAATTTAAAATGTACTAAAATGAAGTAATACATATTTGGCTAAAATGTTGCATAACGAAAACGAAAATTAGCACACGCGTCAAAATGTATATGCACTGGCACTCTGTATCGGTAAGTTCGACTAAGCAATCCAGTTTTTATTAATAGAAGTGAAAGACGGAAATCTATCGTTTCGAAATGTAAGAGCAACCAGAGATACAGAAGGTACCATCTTATGGTCGGCAATATATTCATTATTCCGGTATCGTACCAATGGCTTAAAAAACCTCATAATCAATTTGGGCACTCGAGCGCGCAAGATTTGTTTATTTAAAATCATTGAGTTAGAACTAAACCTGCTTTGTGAACCTTTGATGAAAAATGATTTTCCAGCCAGGTTAATCGAATATAATTTTAGGAAAAGTAATGCAATCAAAATTAATCCAGATGAAAGAAAAATACCTCAGGAATAATTTTTTTCCTTTGGCGTGTGATCTACCAGATGAATTTTTTAAAAGTAATTCGTGCAACTAAAACTTTGATTTCTTCGATACAAACGAAAGTTGTGTTGTAACGCGCGGCTCCGCGTTACAACCCAAAGAAGCTCAATTTCGACAAATATAGTTTTCCTTAGGGTCACATATGCTAATTCTAGTTTTATAAAATATTAACCTTAACTGTGATTTTAGCAAAAATCTCTGTTAATTTTAAGCAGTTTTATTTGAGATTTCTTGAACTGCAAATTTAATTGTAATTAATAGGTGTAAACGCCCCGGCTTCAAGTAAATGCCGGACGACGTTACAAACTCGGTTAAGGTGCTCTGAATAGAGATTAGTTACGGATATGGGGGCCCTTAAGAGGGCCTTGGCGGCGTTCGCGTAAGTTATATATATATGTAAGTTGATGTTCTGTTCCTTGGGTGGACTCTGGTTGTGGTTCCTGCTGTTGTTATCATGTGTGTTGAAGTTCTGCATTAATTGGCTCGTCTTGCTGGCTGAAGTGCAACACGGTGAGTCACGAATGTTGCCAATTGTTGGTGAAACAAATCAATATCCAGCGTAGGTATTGACAGCCGACAGCACGCACATGTGTAACACGAGGCAGAAAGCAGATATGACCAACTGACTTGCATGGTAAATTACCGTGCTTAAATAGCATGCAATATGTGTACTTGCATACTATTGGTTAAACGTGGTTAGACGTGGTTAAACGGCAATTTGCTTTTTTCTCATTGGTGCAACGTAAATAAATTTGAATTTAATTTACGCAATATGTCGGCGATTGATTTGTGTCGTTACAACACTTTCCTCTCTGAAAAAAAAAGAAAAAAATATTCCTCTCTGCGAGGCTAGATAAGAAATGCATGACAAAGTTCGAACCAAGTTAAGCAAAAATATAATGAACTTAAATATGCTTGTTGGTTGCTTCAACAATTATATGATGCCAGGTAACCACTAGGAATTGCTACACAAATTGTTAGCTCTAGTGGACGGTCATAGCACGTGAGGCAAAATAGAGCAGTGTAAGTTTTTGGAGCCGCAGCGTGAAGATTTCGAGGTAAATCGCCTCTGAATTTACCAGGTTTAAGTTAAAACCTAAGCAGGTTGGATCGTTGTCAATGTGTTTGTATACGACCAAAGGGGCTAGAGTGCTCGACGTTGTGGTCATGACATTTGTAGAGTGGTCTTTGTGAAATAGATAAAGTTGAGATATGCATTGAAAGTGGCCTGTACCATGATATGAAGCTGATCACTACTTAGTGTTGCTACACGAAAGCGTTAGCTCTAAGTAGCTGGTCATACCAAAATAGACAGTGTAATGTCATGTGTGAGAAATACATTATAATGTAAAAATATATACATTAAAATCAAGGGTAACTGCATAAAAAATATGTACACGAACATTGCCTCAGAGATGGCATAATACCAAAGAACTGTTCAAAAATGCTACACATTTGTTAGCTAAGAACAGCTGGTTATGCCACGTGAGACAAATACTAAAAATTAACGTAAG